>VDFB02281492.1:742128264-742157934 GCA_007258455.2 Sequoia sempervirens | reverse complement strand
ATATGTGATAGATGTTGATGTGTAGATGCTATATGCTACTCTACAAGTTGAGAAATAGTAATGAAGTGAAATGCAAGATGAAATACTGAAATTGCTACTGAATGCAATGCAAGAAAATAAATGTATTTTTTTGGTTGATACAAGATTTCTTTACAACTAGAGATGCTCTTGCATCACATGATCACTAATAATACCCCATGTCGATAAAATCCTTTGTGTTTCTAATTTAGGCATGAGTCTATAAAGGTAAGGAAAAAGATCAAACCACCTAGGATATGTCAAGACGTCATGTCACCAAGACTCAAAGTTATCATTTTCTAGGATAACCATAAAATGATGAATAAAAAAACCCATGATACTTCCTCAAATAAAAATTCAGAGACTAATAACCTTAATGCATGTAAAGCAGATCAAATGATGGAATCTCATGCAAATAGATCCTTTCCAGGTGTTAAGACATCCAAGTAATTGACAAAATATGAAATCACAAAAAAATGAATTAAATGTATCTAGGGTCAATTCTAGAAAAAGTGCATGAATTGATATGAAGAGCTCTAAAATACCTTTCCAATGCCACTAAAACCATGAAAATTAGACATACAAGAAAAAAATTATGAGCTCGAGAGTGAAAAATGAAGATATTAGTTTGACTAAGAATAAAATAAACCAAAAAATATGATGATGAGACCTACACCACTAGAAAGTGCTCGAAACCAACTTTTTGATGATACCTCATTTTCATGATTTTGACATCATATGCCCAAGTTATGTCAAAAAAAGGAAAAAAAAAGAAATATTTACACTAGTGAAAGCGAGATAGAATGAGGGCTCAATGTGACCCTCAAAGGACTACTTGTGTCACACAAGTACAATAGATGTCCCACAATAGGAGATAGAAAATGAGGATACAAATCCTTCCATGGTACATTTTTGTGGTGTTCCTTAGGTTTTTGATTGTTTTGGACCTAACTATGATGCTTGTTTCACCTTAGAATGGGTCAATTTTTCCTCAAGGATAGATCTCTTAAAATTTAGATAGGAAGTCACAAATTTGGTGCTCTAATACCATGTTGGAGTTGATAGTGAACCCCACAAACTCCTAGAAATCACCCGCAACCAAAACACCTATCATAAATGAGAGATCAAAGCAACAAAGTTTCTATGTAACCAAGAGAGAAATGATTAATTGAAAAAAGCATCCGATATGCCTTCTATATTGAATAATGAATACCTTAATAATGATTACAATGAAGGATCAATCCTTATAAAAGGAAAAATAAACCTTAGATGAGGAATTGATTAGATTGTGACAAATGTTGTAATCTCATGCAATAAAACAAATTGACCTATATTTAGCTTAATCTAATAGTAAAAACCTCCTATGTTTAGCTTAAGTGAATAAATTAATAAGGGGCCTAATAATTAATTAATGATCAATTAATTATCAAGTGATGTCCTAATTACTCCAACACATTCTCCATGTTGTGTTCCATCCAAAGGAAAGTATGATAACTTACCAATATTTTATGGGATTTTATATGGACCAATTATAGGAAATCTAGGGGTTTCCACAAGGTCATATGGGGCATTTGTTTACATCTCCAACATAAAGGTGGCATGGGTATCATTGATGTCCATAGGCAAAGATTACACTTTGTGCCAAGTGGCTAGTCTATGCCATTGATGGATTTGAAGCTTGAAAATTTCTCCCTAGGGATTGTATTGATTTTAGTGGCCATATGGGAATACATATTTATTCCAAATTGACATGTAGTCTCTTCTCATTACAAACACCCTTATCAAGATTAAAGGCTTTTTAGCAAGTCAAAATAATTGGAAATCCTTTATGGTGGAAAATTTGTTTCTTAATTGGGTTAGTGATGACTTTAGAACTAGACGATGCATTAATATTGTGTCCCACTTTTTAGTCTAAGTGGCACACTTAAAATAAGTACTTTTTAGTATTTTTTAATTTATGTTAGTTATATTGAACAAATTATCAACTATTTAAGGATGATGTAAACTAATGAGATGTGAAATTTTTATGTAGATTCAATTTTTTTTTTTAAATTAAAAAAATATTTCTACTATTTTTCAATCAATTTTTATTTTTTCTATTAAATTATCAAGTGACATTTTTTCGTATAATAAATTTCACTAAATTTTTTAAAAAATCATAAATTGAACTTAGAATTAGATTATTACCTCTAATGTCTGTTGCATATTTTTTTATTAACTATTTTATTTTTTATTAATTTTTGAAATATTGACCAGGGTAGAAAGAATTCTCCTACAAGTTATATATCAAATTAAAATTTTTTTACTTTTATTCCTTGAGGACATTCCCTAACTTACATATCATTATTTTATTTTTATTAACAAGGTTCATGTGGAGTAAATTATATTTTTGATATTTTTTAACAAAGTTGTTAATTTTCCACAGATTGTCTTGAAAAGCCAAACATTATGTTGCCAATGGACCAACATTCATTTAAAATATATATATTTTTTAAAGACAAAAGGTGTTGGGCCATGTAGGGAGTTCTATTAATGGTTGAAAGTTCATAAGCTTGCCATGTAATATTAAAACTATATACATAATGCTCATTTAAAAAATTGCCTTTCAGGGTGCATACTTTGTGTTTCCAGGGTGATTTGATTCCTCCCAAAATTTGAATCAATTATTAGCATTTTAACTTGAATGGAAGAGACTCAGTTGGGGGTTTTATTTAAGCTAAGGGGTTCCATCGAAGGTAGTTTGGTCTAATCCCATTAAATAAAATCCACTTAGATGGAAATATTTTAAACTTAAAACATACTTTTTTTCTAAAAAATAAGTGATTTAAGGTAAAAAAAAAAAGGATGTCCCACAAGTGAGACACACAATTGTGGGGTCACCCAACTAGTTCAACAACCATAATTTGTGATGGTCATATATTATTAAGGAACTATTTTTCCTTTTAAAGAAACTTATGGTAAGGGACTTGGTCTCCTCTTGAAAAAGCATCTTGTATCTTGCCTTACATATATTTTTAGATTACTAATGTTGATTTTCCTATCCATTAGAGCTCCAACCTCCTTGTACTTGGAGGAAATATTGGTGGTAGAGTGTTAAAACTAAATTAAAAAGTAATACCTTGAGAATAAATTATATATTTCCTAGTCCCTTCTCTTAGATTGGGGTTTGAATTATATTGGGGTTTGAATTCTTCCTCACACACTTAGATTAAATATATATCATAGTTTGGAAAGCTAGACTTGAGCCCAAAATCACTCTTTTCTTCTAGTATGTTGTCTACCAAGGAATTATATTGAGTGAGAGGCTTATTTAGAATCATTCCAAATGCCCATCTTGTCATATATTTGAATCCTTCAAGAACCTCTTTTAGACTTGTCCTTGAGACAAAGATGCTCGAAAATATCCATAGCCTTAAATTCTCTTCCTTTCATCCTATTTTTTTTTATTGGTGGACTACTTTATCTGGGTATATGAAACTATAACCTAATTATTTTTTCTATAATTTTAAAATTATTTAGAGATTCGACTTTATTTTAACTCTTGAAAGCTATAAATGGTATTGTTATTAGTGAAAATTTTATTGGTTGTTATTTTTATTTTATTGAAAAAGTTAGTGTGATTAATTTTACTTATTTATATATCTGAATTCAAGTAGAGAAAGTCATACTTAAGTTCCAACATTTAATTTACCTATTCAATTATTGGAGGAGTGCTTCTTGTACTATGACTATGTCCATGATGATAATATGAAGAGAAGAATGTCACTATTTCTCTATTAGTGTAGACACTAATAGTTATAGATATCACTCTCTCCTTCTCAACAAAGGAGTTTGACTTTGTCTTGGAGAAAATATTCTAATGAAATGTAGGGGTGTTGAGGCAACTATCTATCAAAAGTAACTACAAAGTTCTTATCCCACTACTTGAGTAGGATTTTTAGAATGGGTGGATGGTTCTCAATATTAATCCCCATTAGCCTTCCCAATATAATCTCCCTAGCAAGTTGACATGCCTCCTCCTTTGCCTAGTACTACATGTATATAGTTTACTATTTGAATTGTTTTAATTTTTGGTTTCAATATGTTAAACACTTATGTATTTTATAAGGATATTCATAGAAACCAAACATAATTTTATAATAACCTTCCATACATAAATTTTATATTTATATGGTTAAAATATGATAAAAGTGTTTCAGATGATAATACTTTTCAAGATATTTGAAAATTTCCCTTTCTTTAAGATAGTTTTAGAGACAATGATCAAAATAATATCACAACTAAGAAACCAAATTTATAAATTGGCTATCATTGTATGTTGTGAAATCTTATGTAAGAAATACTACATAGCTTAATATTATATGAATTTAAACTATAAATTTATAGTAAATATATTACCTTGACACCTACATGGGACCTCACTCTATTTTTATAGGTAAAATAATTGTTCATAATTTTCAAATTTTATATAAATAAGATATCTATATTTCATTTTAGTATTGTTAAAAAAGACAATAAAAATTGTTGGAGATGACCTTTATTATCTTAGTTATTTGAGATATATTTGATATGCAAAAATATATGAAAAATAAAATAATAAGAGTTAATTTTTGTATTTTTTTTAAATTTATCAAGATTTATAATATTCTAATGGTGAAATTGGCACACTCAAGTCAATTCTTATCTAATTTTGAGTTTATTTTGATATAATGATTTAATATAATTCCATATTGATAAATGACATAATTTTGTGTGAAATTGAGTTTATGATGCAAGAGCACCTTGGTTGTAAAGCAATCTTGTATCAAGCAAAAACATTTCTTTTCTTGCAGTTTAGTTTGTAGTTGTCTTAACAGTTTCTTCCATGTTTTTATCATATTGTCATTTCTTAGCTCGTGGAGCATGATATTGGTTCTACACGATGTCATCTTCAACATATCCAAATTTTAGGTGATTTGCATTCGTTTGAAGAAAGTTATCACTCTCATAATTTCATTGTCAATTTTCAAATAGAGCATTCAAGGCCTAACCATTTCACATTGGTTGTATAGACCTTTTCCAGAATGTGTGAAGCTAGATATTTTATTTCTAGGGGAACTTTCTTGGAGATCCACAATACATTTCATTTCTCAATGGGTTATCTTTTCATGTTCTTGGCCCACCTACATCATTCAAGGTATTTTATGTCTAGGGGAACTTTTGTGGAGATCCACAATACATTTCATTTCTCGATGGGTTATCTTTTCATGTTCTTGGCCCACCTACACGTTTGATCTTGCACTAGGGTTTTAAGCCCTTGAGGTTGACACAAATCATAATTGAAGCTAGATGTTCATATTTCAGATCATTTTTAATTCTTTAGAAAGTAATGAATCAATTAGTGGATAAGTTCTCAGTTAGTAGTAGATAAGAAGTAGACCAGAAGGTCATAATAAGGCCTTGTGCCAATTGTAATATCTTGTAATGCCCTTGTAGTAGGCTAGTGAGCCCCAATCATTGTACATATATGGCATATGATATATGTAAAATTGCAAGTTTTTGAATCAATGATAATTCATGTTTGTTGACCATTTCTTGTGTTATTTCCATTGTGTTGAACTCTAGGTTGCATGGTTGGACAATCATTTTTGGACCCTCTATCTGTGACTGCACCAAGTGGTATTAGAGCAAGTTTGTGAGTCCTAAGAAGACATTCCTTATGGTGAATAGATCATCGAATTGAGGCATACTGTAAGTGTTTTCAATTGAGTTTCGACTGTGAGGCAATTGAGACCTTGTAGCCAAATTGCCAAATTGAGGCAGTTGCACTAGATCCAAGGAAAAGATGCCACTAAGAAGAACACTTATTATGGAAAAGTTGCTAGATGAATGGATGAAATGTTGGAAATGATGAGGGTAATGAGAGTCCTATTGGATGTTGTAGAAGAAGACAAAAGGAGAGGTCTAAACCCTAGACATGTAGATGAAAGTGATAATGAATTAGATCATGCTACAAATCAAAATGAAGAAAACATAGAAGAAGAAGACTCATATCAGATAAAGATGTTGAAATCTATTTCCAAGATTGGTAAGAGACCTAGAATTGAAATTCAAAATTATGCGAGAAATTTAAATCCGGAGGAATATATTGATTGGATCAATGATCTGGATGAATATTTGAGTATGAATAAATTGAAGATCTGAAAAGAGTGAGATTTGCAAAAACTAAGTTGAAAGAAAATGTTTCTATTTAATGGAAATAAGTTCAATTAGATAGGAATAGGAGAGAAAAGGAAAAAATCACACAATGGGATAGGATGTTGATAAAGTTGAAGAATAAATTTATACCTATTGATTATGAGCTTGAATTGTTGAAGAGATTGCAAAACCTAAGGAAAAAGGAGAAGTCTGTGAAGAAGTACATTGAAGAATTTTAAAACATGATCATCAAAGCTGGACATAGTGAAGCAAGCAAGGAAAATGTTGTGTGGCACATAAGTGGGATAACAATAAATATACAAGAAGAATTGAGCTTGGTGAAGATGACAATAGTGGAAAAAGCATACCAAATTGCACTGAAGGTAGAAAAAAAATTGAACAAGAAGTTTGAACAAAGACAAAGAAGTGAAAGATGGGGATTCCAAAGAAGTGAACCACAATCTAGAGAGAGGAGACCATATGTGGAACAAAGAAAGAAAAAACCTACCATAATGAAGAGAAGGACAACAATTCATATCGCAAAGGAAGATAAGACAAAAATTTCTACCACAATGATAGAGGAGGTCATAATTCCTACCACAATGATGGGTATAGGAGAGAGGAAGGAAGATTTGAGAAGAGAACATTCAGAGGAACTTGTTTCAAGTGTGGTGGTTAAGGAGGTAGAGCATTTGAATGTCATAAGAGAAGTACCGACAAGAGGATTCACAATACCAAAAGAATAACTTATGTGGATGAAGAACTTGTTAGATCCACTAGTTTAGTTGGGAAGCCAGAGAAAGGCGAGTCATTATTCATGAGAAGAGATTCGATGCATGAAGAAGTGATGGAGGAATCACCACAAAGGAAGAATTTGTTCAAGACAAGGTGTAAATTGGGACAAAAGATATGTAATGTTATCATTGATAGTGGTAGTACCGATAATTTAGTTTCAGAAGAGATGGTAACCAAGTTGAATTTGAAGAGATTGAAACATCCAAATCCCTACAAGATAGCATAGATCTAGGATGAACATATGATCTTGGTAAGTGAGCGGTGTTTGGTGAAATTTCATATAGGGTCATATAATGATGAAGTGTTGTGTGATATTATTCCCATGGATGTATGCCATTTATTGTTAGGAAGACCATGGTAATATGATAGGATAATAATTCATGATGGTAGGAAGAATTCCTATACTGTGACTTCAAGTGGCAAGAGACATATATTGATGCCTTTGGGAGAGGAGGATAAAAAGGAAGCTTGTGGAATGGGTAGAATATGTTTGGTAGATGGAAGGAAAATTATAGAAGGATTGAGACATGAGAACATGTGTTTTACATTGATTTCAAAGAAGTACAGTAATTAGGAGGCAAAGAATTCTACCACAAAGGATGAAGATCCACTACAAAATGAAGTTAAAAAACTGTTGATAGAGTATAAGGACATCATATTAGAGAATGTACTAGAATGGATTACCACCAATCTAGAGCATTGGCCATTATATAGGTCTAATACTAGGAGAAAGTTTTCTTATCAAAGTGGCACATATGATGATACCTGTAGAAAATGTGGAGTTAAACCAACAAATATAAGAGTTGTTGAAGGGATTGATCAGAGAGAGCTTAAGCCCATGTGTGGTACCTACTCTATTGGCACCAAAGAAAGATGGAGAATGGAGGATGTGTACAGATTCAAGAGCAAACAATAGTGTCATAGTCAAGTATAGATTCTCATGGCTAAGGAAAGATGACATTATGGACTATTTAAGTGGAGCAAAGTATTTCACAAATATTTACTTAAAGAGTGGATACCATCAAATCAAAATCAGAGAAGGAGATGAGTGGAAGACCACATTTATGACTAAAAAAGGGTTATATGAGTGGTTAGTGATGTCTTTTGGATTGACCAATGAACCTGGCACTTTCATGAGGTTGATGAACAAAGTATTGAAGCAATTCTTGGGTAAGTTTGTTATTGTTTATTTGGATGATATTCTAGTTTTCAATAAGACTAGAGAAGAACATTTGTGGCATACCAAACAAGTACTATAAAGGATAATGGAGGAGACATTGCTAATAAACATAAAAAATTGTAGCTTTATGAAGATAGAACTTTGGTGTACTTGGGTTTTGTCATTTTTGTTGAAGGATTGAAGATGGACCCTAAGAAGGTTAGAGCAATTGTTGAGTGACCTACACCAGTAAAAATTAGAGAGGTAAGATCATTCCATGGATTGGTAAGTTTCTAATGGAAGTTCATTAGGATCTTTAGCAACATTTGCACACCCATGATAGAAACAATGAGAAGAGATAGGAAGGAATTTAAGTGAACATCCAAAGCACAAAGAAGTTTTGAATTGCTGAAGAAAAAGGTGGCAAAACAACTAGTGTTAGCATTACCTAAGTTTGAAAAAGTATTTAAAGTTGATTTTAATGTAGTGGAAATGCAATAGGAGTAGTATTGAGCCAAGAAGGAAGACCAATAAATTATTTCAGTGAGAAGTTGAATGATGCCAAAAGGAGAGATTCAATTTATGACTAGGAGTATTATGCCATAATTCAAGCCTTGAGGAAGTGGAGACATTATTTGTTTCCTAAGGAGTTTGTGTTATACACTAACCATCGAGCCTTGCAATATTTGAATAGTCAAGGTAAGCTGAACTAGAGACATATGAGATGGGTTGAGTTCTTATAGAGTTATACATTTGTGTTGAAGCAGAGGAATGGTAAGTCAAATAAAGTTGTAGATGCATTAAGCAGGAGAAGGAATTTGTTTATAGAAATGAAGATAGAAGTATTGGGTATTGAGGAACTAAAATACATGTATGAGGATTGTTGGAAATAGGATGCCATTTAATTGCAATCCTAAACATTATTTCATGTATCTCCTAAGTCCTTGGAAAATTTTCCCCAACACTAGGATTAGAAAGAGATTTTTTTGAATGAAATAATCATATTAATTGTCATTTGTAATTAATTCTAAATGATAGGAGCATGTGAGGGTGTCCAAGATGAGTTCCTAAATAATAGGAGCACATGGGGCGCCCACATGGAAGGTGGTGGAACCCACCTTGAGTTAAGTTAACTATTTGGATAAAAAGATAACACTTCTGTAATGCATGTAAAGATCCTAGAAGTTAGGGATTGATGTTGACATGCATGAAGTTCAGTTTAATTTAGTTCAAATCAGTTCAGTTCAGTTCAGTTTAGTATCAGTTTAGTTTAGTTTAGTTTATTTTAGTTTAGTTTAGTTTAGTTTAGTTTAGTTTAGTTTAGTTTAGTTTAGTTAAGTTTAGTTATGGTTCAGTTATCTTCAGTTGCATGTAGCTAGTTTCAGTTGAATGCTAGTTGACTCCAGTTGACTTGGAATGCATGACTAATGACTTGAGTTGCATGATAGATAACATGTGACTACTTTTAGTTAATAGGGGATGATCATTCTTGCATGAATGGTGGAGAGATATGTTTCAGTTAACAGAGATTGACTTGGACCCACCTTGGGCGCCCAAGTTGGCTTCTTGGAGTTAACACTTTTGCATGATAAGATATTTCATAAGGTTGAGTTAAGTGGGCCCATTCTTGGGTGCCAAATTTGAAGATAAGCTTTGAAGATATCTTCAGAATAAAGGTTGAGTTATGACTTCAGTTTGGGATGCCCAAATGGATGAAGGAGTTGATTTGACATTGTTCTTCACAGTAGAACTCTACTTGCAAGAGATAGGCATAGGTTTTGTGAGATAAGAATTGAGCTTTGAAATTGTAACTCTTTGGAGTTTAAAAGGTTGATTATTGCCTATTTATCTCAAGCAAGGTGAAGAGAGTTTGTATCATATTTTATTGCAGGTTATGAAGAAGATTTGTTAAAGGAAAAAGAAGCATCTCAAGCAAGGATTGGAATTATTGTAATCTTTTTCTAAGATTAAATAATACATTGATTCTTGGTGGAGTTTTTCCTTGAAAGGGTTTCTCCATGGTATATGTTGTGTATCTTCTAATATTTTGTCTAATTCTTCTACAACCTTATGTCTTCATTCTACAAATGGTAAAATGAATCTAACCAAATAATCATCCACAAAGAATCTATAACAAAGAATACATATTTAGATTAGCAATCATAAAGTTTTACAAAGTAGTAAGCTACATAATCACCTCAATTTTCAACATTTGGTATCAGAGTTGAGGTTGGGTAGAGTTTGGGATGCCTTTCTCTTAAAATATTGAAGGTTTTTTGGCTATAGTGAGAGATTTTATTATTTTTTTAATTGCTGATTATGGAAAATAAGTTTGTTACATTGAATTGTCATTTAGATATTGAAAGTTTCAATGGATCTAATTATGAAATGTGGAAAATAAAAATGGAAGATCTCCTTGAAGAGAGAGATAAGTGGTTAGCTATTAATAATCAGACAAAGTCACCTACAACTATGTGAGATGAGGATTGGGCTAAGCTTGATAAGAAGGCAAGAGGAACCATAAGATTATGTCTTGCTGATGTTCTCTTGAATGTTTCAAATGAAAATACTACATATAAAATATGGAAGAGAATAGGTGATATCCATCAATCCAAAAGTCTTACTAATAAATTGTATCTGAAAAGACAATTGTATTCTTTAAAAATGAAAGATGGTGATTTTGTTGCAAATCATTTAAATGCTTTACTAGAGTCTTGGGAAAATCTAAATGTTACTATCAGTGGTAGTGGTGTTGATCCAAATATGGACAATATAATTCCTACTCTCCTATTAGAGAGATGAGGAGGAAGTCTAAAATTGGCTCCCAAGATGCCTTGTTTGTAAGAGGTAGGCCTAAGGAAAAGGAATCTAAGAAAAAACAAGAAAGGAAAGGGTAAGTCCAAAGGACGGTCTAAAACCCCTGGTAAGAGTAAGGTAAAGTATTGGAATTGTGGAAAACTTGGACATATAAAGAAGGATTGTAAGAGCAAGAAAAAGAGTTCTAATGCTTCTACAGAGAAATCCACTGATGACAATAATGATGCATTAGTCATTTCTTCTAATATTGTTGTTGATAACGCTTGGCTTATTGATTCAGGTTGCTCCTATCATATGACTCTTAACAAGGAGTAGTTCACTAAGTATACTACATATGATGGAGGGGATGTATTCTTTGGAGACAACAACACAACAAAGGTTGTTGGCAAAGGAGAGGTAAAGTTGTGTTTCAGTGATGGTAGGGTTAAGACCCTTAATGATGTTTTACATATTCTAGGACTTGCTAGAAATCTATTTTCTGTCTCTAAGTTCAATGATTTTGGAATGCACGTGACATTTGACAAACGTGGTTGCAAATTGGTGAAAGGGAATATGGTGATTGCTAAAGGATCTCAAATTGGGACTTTGATTAAGCTGGATACCTCCAATGTAAATAATTTAGCCAATGTAACTGAAGCTGAAAATACATGTATGTTGTGGCACCATAGATTGGGCCACATTGGTGAAAAAGGTCTTAGGACCATTCTTAATAAGAAATTGGTTGATGGTATTCCTAATTATAATATTAGCAAAAATAACTTTTGTGAGCACTGTGCATTTGGAAAACAATCTAGATCTAAATTTCCTAGTGGAACAAATAAAGCTAAAAGATTATTAGAGTTTATTCATTCAGATGTAATGGGCCTTGTGGATATTGACTCTATTGGAAAATCTAGATATTATGTCACATTTATTGATGATGTCTAAAGATACACTTGGATCTATTTTATGCATAACAAATTTGATGTGTTTAATATGTTTTAAGGAATTTAAATCTTTGGTTGAGAAATAATCAGATCATAAGATAAAAGTGTTGAGATCAAGTATTGGTGGTGAATATTGTTCTAGGGAATTTGATGATTATTGTAAGCGTGCAAGAATTGTGAGATAGAAAACTACTCCATATACACCTCAACAAAATGGAGTATCAGAAAGGATGAACCAAATCTTAATGGAAAGAGCTAGGAGTATGTTACGTAGTGCTAAGATAGATTGGTCCCTTTGGGTTGAGGTTGTAAGTACTTCTTGTTATTTAATCAATAGATCCCCTAGTTCATCTATTGAAGATATAACTCCTTATGAAATGTGGTTAGGTAGGAAGCCTAGTGTTGCACATTTAAGGATCTTTGGTTGTGAGCCTTTTGGATCCTAGAGCACAAAAATGCATATTCATAGGTTATGGTGAAAATGTAAAAGGTTACAAGCTTTGGAATCCTCTAACTCAAAAAATTTCTTTATCTAGAGATGTGATTTTTCAAGGAATTTAGAGCTTACTCAGGAGAAGAACAACCAAAGGAAAAGGATACTTCTTGAGTAGTGCATTTTGAGATAAATAATGAGAAGCAATAGGATGCACATGTTGAAGAACAATTGGATGGATTGGATGAGGAGAGTTCATAGAGTTCTTCTGAGATAGATGCTCAAGACGAGCATATTGAGGAACAAGTAGAAACCCCTTTGAGAAGATCCACAAGACAACAAAATACCGTTGATAGGTATAGCCCACCTAATTTCCATTGTATATTTGATTTAATGAGTACTAATGATGAACCCAATTCTTACAGGGAAGCTTTGTCTTCAAATGAACACAAGCTTTGGTCACACACTATGCATGAGGAAATGGAATCCCTGGATACTTGTAACACATGGGATCTTGAGAGTTTTCCCAGAGGAAGAAAGGCCATTGGTTGTAAATGGATCTTTAAAAAGAAAATTAGAGAAAATGGTAATCTCGAAAGGTACAAGGCTAGATTAGTATCCAAGGGCTACTCCTAGAGAGAGGGAGTTGAATTTAATGAAATATTCTCTCTTGTTGCTAAATTAACTTCTATTAGATTCTTTTTATCCATTGCTACTACTTATGATTTTGAGATAGAGCAAATGGATGTGAAAACTGCTTTTTTGCATGGGAATCTTGATGAGGAGATTTATATGAAGCAACCTGATGGTTTTTTTCTAAAAGGAAAAGAAGAATTGGTTTGCAGGTTAAAGAGATATTTATATGGATTGAAATAGTCACCTAGAATGTGGTACAAGAAGTTTGATGCTTTTGCATTGAAAATTGGTTATGCTAGGAGTGAGGAAGATCATTGTGTTTACATAAAAGTTATTGATGATCAACTTTTAATTATTATCTTGTATGTTGATGACATGTTGTTTATTGGTAACAACAAGGTAATGATCAAATAATTGAAAGCACAACTCTCAAGAACATTTGAGATGAAAGATCTAGGGGCTGAAAAATATATCCTTGGTATGGAGATCAATAGAGATAGAGGTAACATAAAGCTTTGTTTAAGTCAGAGCAATTATGTTGATACTATTTTGAAACAGTTTAACATGCAGGATAGTAAACCAATTAGCATTCCTTTACCAGTTGGCACAAAGTTAAGTTTAGACATGAGTCCTAAATCTGATTTTGATTATGAGGAAATGTATGAAATTTCATATGCTAGTGCAATTGGTAGTTTAATGTATGCAATGGTCTGTACGAGACTAGATATAGCCCAAGTAGTGGGAGTTCTAAGTAGGTTTATGTCTAACCCTAGTAAAGAACATTGGACTTATGTTAAGAGGGTGTTTAGATATTTACGAGGTACTTCTGATTACCGTTTGGTTTATCATGGTTCTAATGACATTGATATTATGCATAGATCATTGGACATACATGGTTTTGTTGATTCAGATTGGACAAGAGATCTGGATAGTTGGAGGTCAACAAGTGGCTATGTGTTTACTTTGTTTGGAGCTACGGTTAGTTGGATGAGTAAGAGGCAGCCCATGGTTGCTTTGTCCACCATAGAAGTAGAGTAGATGGCTGCTACACATGCCTTTAAAGAGGCAGTTTGGTTACAAAGACTTGGGAAAGGTATTGGTTTTAATTGCAAGCAAGTTAGACTTGACTGTGATAGTCAGAGAGCTATTTGTTTAGCCAAAAATCCTATGTATCATGCTCATACTAAGCATGTTGATGTTCAGTATCACTTTGTGTGAGAAATGGTTGAGAGTGGGAAGGTATTAATTGAGAAAGTTGACACTTTGATTAATGCTGCAAGTTATCTTATGAAACCAGTTCCTAGAGATAAGTTCTCTTGGTGCAAGAATGGCCATTGGCCTTGAGTCCCATACTTGATTTATAATAATTATTCCTTGTTTAGAATAATTGCAATGTATAATGTCAAGTGGGAGAATGTTGGAAATAGGGTGCCATTTAATTGCAATCCTAAACATTATTTCATGTATCTCCTAAGTCCTTGGAAAGTGTTCCCCAACACTAGGATTAGAAAGAGATTATTTTTTAATGAAATAATCATATTAATTGACATTTGTAATTAATTCTAAATGATAGGAGCATGTGAGGGCATCCAAGATGAGTTCTTAAATAATAGGAGCACATGGGGTGCCCACATGGAAGGTGGAACCCACCTTGAGTTAAGTTAACTATTTGGAGAAAAAGATAACACTTCTATAATGCATGTAAAGATCCTAGAAGTTAGGGATTGATGTTTACATGCATGAAGTTCAGTTCAGTTTAGTTTCAATTTAGTTTAGTTTAGTAGTTCAGTATAGTTTAGTTTAGTTTAGTTTAGTTTAGTTATGGTTCAGTTATCTTCAGTTGCATGTAGCTAGTTTCAGTTGAATGCTAGTTGAATTCAGTTGACTTGGAATGCATGACTAATGACTTGAGTTGCATGACAGATAATAGGTGTCTACTTTCAGTTAATAGGGGATGATCATTCTTGCATGAATGGTGGAGAGATATGTTTCAGTTAATAGAGATTGACGTGGACCCACTTTGGGTGCCCAAGTTGGCTTCTTGGAGTTAACACTTTTGCATGATAAGATATTTCATAAGGTTGAGTTAAGTGGGCCCATTCTTGGGTGCCAACTTTGAGGATAAGCTTTGAAGATATCTTCAGAATAAAGGTTGAGTTATGACTTCAGTTTGGGACACCTATATGGATGAAGGACTTGATTTGACATTGTTCTTCATAGTAGAACTCTACTTGCAAGAGATAGGTGTAGGTTTTGTGAGATAAGCATTAAGATGTAATTGTAACTCTTTGGAGTTTACAAGGTTGATTATTGCCTATTTATCTCAAGCAATTTGAAGAGAATTTGTATTAGTTTTTATTGCAGGTTGTGAAGAAGATTTGTTGAAGGAAAAAGAAGCATCTCAAGCAAGGATTGAAATTATTGTAATATTTTTTTTGAGATTAAATAATACATTGATTCTTGGTGGAGTTTTCCCCCAAAAGGGTTTCTCCATGGTATATGCTATGTATCTTCTAATATTCTATCTAATTCTTCTACAACCTTCTGTCTTCATTCTACAAATGGTAAAATGAATCTAACCAGATAATCATCCACAAAGAATCTATAACAAATATTACATATGTAGATCAGCAATCATAAAGTTTTACAAAGTATTAAGCTACATAATCACCTCAATTTTCAACAAGGATGATCCATATTTTGTTGAAGCATGGAAGGCATGTAAGGTACTAGTGGTGACAAATAAGAGTTAGTGGTTGGATTATTTCATTTAGGAAGATATATTGTTCAAGGGAAATAAGTTGTGTATTCCAAGGAGTTTGATGAGGGAGAATCAAATTAAGAAGTATAGTGGAGGACTAGTAGGACATTTTGGGGTAGATAAAACAATAGCTTTAGTGAATGAACACTATTTTTGGCCACAGATCTATAAGGATGTTAGAAATAATGTTCAAAGTTACAGAATTTGTAAAGTAGTAAAGGGGAGTAATCAAAATATTGGATTGTATAAACCTTTGAAAATACCAAAGAGACCTTGGGAAGATATAAGCATGGATTTTATATTGGGATTACTAAGAACACATAGAGGATATGATTCTATAATGGTGGTAGTAGACAAATTTTCTAAGATGGAAAATTTCATTCTTTGCAAGAAGACTAATGATGTTGTGCATGTTGTTGGTCCTTATTTTTCAAGGAGATTTTCAAATTGTATGGACTACCAAAGATCATAGTTTCAAACAGGGACACCAAGTTCATTAGATACTTTTGGAAGATATTGCGGAAGAAGATGAAGATAGGTCTGAAGTTCAGTTCAACATATCACCCACAAATCGATGGACAAATAGAGGTAGCAAAACATGAGTTTGGGTAACTTATTAAGATGTTTGGTTGGAGATAAGCCTAGGAACTGGGACATAGTTCTATCACAAGCAGAGTTTGCATATAATAATTTAGTAAACTGAAGCACAAGAAATACACGATTTGAGATTGTGATAGGAGTACATCCTAGAGGATTTGTGAAGCTTAGAGACATCAGTATGGAGACTAAGAGGAGTGCAAAAGTAGAAGAATTTACAGGATTCATGGAAACATTACATAATCAGGTCTAGAAACAATTGGAGGACATGAACAATAAGTACAAGGAGAAGGAAGATGAGAAAATGAGACATACGGAATTTTATATTGGGGGTGAAGTTATGGTATATCTCAGGAAGGAAAGGTTTTCAGTAGGTACATATCTAAAGAAGATTGGACCGTGTAAGATTCTTAGGAAGTTTGATTCTAGAAACATGCATATGAAGTGGAGTTACTAGATGCACTTGGTATATCACCTATTTTCAATGCTATAGAAATCTATGAGTACAATGAAGGAAAGTCAAGTGATTCTAACAAAGAACTTACCACATCAACCACCGAAGCAGATTGGGTAGATCTTGGATACTGAAATTGGAAGGAGAATTGGGAATAAGCAATACAAGGAGTACCTGGTAAAGTGGAAATACAGACAAGTGGAGTATTCATCTTGGATTTTTTAGATTGAGGTGGACCACTTTGGTTTTACTCTAGCCCCTAGAAGGTGAGGGACCCACTTTTCTTCAAACCTCGGGTGTCTGATGTAGGAGCACCCCTAGTTGTAAAACAATCCTTATCAACCAAAAACATTTCATTTCATATAGTTTGGTTTGTAGTTGTCTCAAGAATTTCTTTTTCTTTTTACCACATTGTCATTTCTTAGCTCATAGAGCAACATGAGGTCATATTCAACATATCTAGATTTTAGGTGATTTACATTCGTTTGAAGTAAGTTATTACTCTCAAAATTTTTCTATCAATTCTCAGACAGAGCATTCAAGGCCTATCTAGCTCAGATTGGTTGTGTGGACCCTTTTTAGAACATGCAAAGCTTAATGGAACATCATTCAAGGCATTTTAGATCCAAGGGAACTTTCTTGGAGATCTGCAATACATTTCATTTCCCAACAAGTTATCTTTGAACATGTTCTTGGATGACCTATGTACATTTGATATTGCATTGGGGTTTTAAGACCTTGAAACCGACACATATCATAATTGAATCTAGAGATTCATATTTAAGATCATTTGTAATCCTTTGGAAAGTAGTGAATCATTCAGTGGATAAGTTCTTAGTTAGTAGTAGTTAGGAAGTAGACTGGAAGGTCATAATAAGGCCTACAGAATGATTAGGGCTCACTAGCCTGCCTTTGATAGCCAATGTAGAGTAGATAATTTGATGAATTAGAGATAAAGAGTGCACATTGTGCCATGTTAGATCTACAATCTAAAAATTAGATCCACAAGACATAGAAGTAACCTACTGTGTGGATTTCACCCATGAATTTTTTTAGATATTTTTTTATGTTGATAATACATTTTCTAAATAGAAAGGATTCCTTTTTAGTACCAAGGAAAATGGATTTTAATATGATATATATTGGAATATTTATTATATTATTTATATATAGTTAAATAATAGGAACTAGATAAAATAAATAAATAAAATACTAATTAATAGTCTTAAAATAATAAATTATTGTTAGTTTTTTAGAAGTTATTCTCATAGGTAAGTTGATTTAATACAAGAAATATAATGGATTTCAATGTGCATGTATTGAAATAATCTAAAATCATAATATCATATATCATTTTATTATTTGTGTTATCATAGTATAGTTTCTATGTAGTTTGAGTTTTGTTGCTCTACCATTTTTAATAACATCAATTTTTTTCTTCATTATCATTTCCAAAATTAAATATCTCAACCATTTTTTGTAAGTAATTTCATAACTTTAATACTTATATCTAAATTAACCTAAGGATTTTTATTTCTCCTTAAAAAATATTTATGTTTCAAATTAAATTTCCTATAGATGCACAATAGACTTGTTAAATATGTTTTTTGTTTTTTTAGGACCCTTTTGAAAAATGGCTCACAATCAAAAAACCCAAAATTTTTGAAGGAATGAATGGTGGGATTTGAATAATAGTGCCTAGAGGAGAAGAAGGTAGGATAGATATGAGAAACTAAACCCAAGGAAAGATAGGAATGAATCATGGTATGGATGGTGAGGACAACATGCGTATGAGGTAGACTACTGTGATTACAATGGCTAGCTAGAAGGAAACAATCAAAGATATGATGGAGGTTGGAACCAAGATCCAAAACCCAATATTTTCAACAAATGGAATCTGCAAACTAGGGAAAATGGATCCCCAAAGATGGTCAAACGGATACAAACACGAATAAAATCCATATTAAACCTAATCTATTCAAAGATAAAAGCATAGATAAAAATGTTTCTAGGTTAAGGGAATTATCCTTTTTTGTTAAATGAGGAGATGACTAACTTTGTTTTTATGAATTACAATATTGGTGTGATTTAAATTGTGGTAAATATGTAACCTTGAAATCCCTTTTGAATGGCTCCTTTTTGGTGGAATGTCGACCATAATGATGAAAAGAAGTATCCTAAATGTATGACCATATATCATGGGGGCATCTAGATTGTTTATTAAATATTGAGAGCCAAAATTTAACCTAATAAGAAAAGAAATCATAAAAAATCTATGTTTGGATCAAACTATACAATTTATAGTTTGGATATTGGGATTTGGAAACCCTCAAATTCATTAGAGATTAGATAGGGGCTTTTATTAAGGAAGATGATAACTTGGAGGATATGAATTATGGAATGTATGCTTGGATATGTGTAAACAACAAAACCCTATCACCTATCCCAATAGAGGTAGAGTTCTTAATGGATGGAGGTGTTTGGTGACAAAATATTGAGAGAGAAGATCAAATGGTGATCTATCCATTGTGTTTATTAAAAAGTCATATCCATGAAGAATTTAATTGAAAGAGGAAAGGTCCAATGTCAAGCGAGACATCAAAAGGAGAAAAATGGGGACAAAAGGTAGAAATGAGGAACCTTCAAAAAAGGAAAGCAATAGAAATGGATTAAACACCTAGATAGATGCTCTAGACAAAGAGATTGTTGTTCAAAAAGAAAAATAAAACTTGAGTATGGCTAGAGGAACACTAGGGTTGGGGAAAGTAGTAAAGAGGCAAGGCCAACACATATTTTGAAGGAGGAAGAAAGGGGTAACACAGTAGAGAATATTGCTGAAAAGGAAAGACTACCATCTATAGAGAAAGACTGAGATAGAGAATTGTCTAACCTACTAAACATTGGGTTCCAATTGTTTGAAGGCATCCCCATAGGAAATAAAGATACTTATCCATTGGAACTACTAGTGATGAAAGAGAGAAAATACACAAACTAGGAGGAGGAATGTGAATTTGAGGAAGAAAAAGAGGAAATATTCAAAGTAAGATCTATAAAATAGTTCCAATCCAAGTATAAAATCCAAAAACTAGGAGAAAATGGATAGAGGGGAAGGAACACTAATAAGGAGAAATTGGAAATTGTAGGGAATACCAAGGTCCAAAGGAAACTAAGATCAAGGAAAGGAATCACCCTTCTCAGGTCATCATGAGGTCCTTAATGTGGAATGTTAGTGATTGCAACACCCTTAACAAAAAGTGATTGATCAAGCAAAAGTTGATTTAATTCTTCTACAAGAGACTAAGCTAGATTAGGAGGAGGAAAATAACTTAATGATTAGATGGAAACAGTGGAAGGGTGTATTTGAGGATTCTTAGGGCACATCTAGAGGGCTAGGAATACTATAGAATTTGAATTTAACAATGGAAAGTGTGATGACTAACCAATTTTGGTAGCTAGTCAAAATGAGAACTAACTAGTTATTAGAAGAAATATTTATGATCAATGAATATGGCTCAGTAGGGATTGTGAAAAAGAGGGATAATTGGAACCAAATTATAGGCATACTACAATCTTTGGATAGGAAAAAGATTTCAATGAAACCTTAAATAAATTAGAGAAGCAAGGAGGTTTGTCATGAATGACCCAAGTTCAAATGGACTTTCAATTTTTTTAAGTGGTAGTAATATGCAAGATGTTATTTTGAAAAATGATACCTATAATTGGAACAATAGGAGGAAGGGTTTCACAAGCATTGTAGAAAGACTTGATATATTATTGTTGGGTGGGGATTGAGAAACTATTCTAGCTACCTATGAATCAACTATTCTTCCTTTCTCTAGGTTAGATCATTACCCAATTACACTTCAATTATTTCCAGATAAGAATCCAAAAAGACACCCATTTAAATTTGACAATATGTGGCTTAGGGACCAATAATTGAAAGAGAAATTGTTAGAATGGTGGTCTAAGGCTTCTAAGATTAATGGATCCAAGTTCTAATTATTAAGAATATGTCTTCATATAAAAACCCAATTAAAGGCATGAAACATATTACATTTTAAGAACATATTTGATAAGAAAAGAGGCTTGTTGCTCAGATGAATGAAAATGTGATCCAAAATGGAATAAACTTAGATGAATTTAAAAGAGAGAAGGTTCTAATGAAGGAATACTCTAAAATATTGGGGATAGAAGGAATATTTTAGAAATTTAGAGGTTGAGAGAAAACTAATTAAAACAAAATGACAAAAACACAAAGTACTTTTAGAACACAAAAAAATGCAAGAGATATATTAACATAATATCTGAAATAACTAGCTTTAAGGGTGTCATGCTATAAATGGTATATAATAGATTAGTAAAGAAGCAATAAAATGTTTTGAAGAATTGTTGAATGGTGCACCCCAAAAAATCACCAACAAAAGAGTTTTTTTTGAAAAATATTCCAAAATGAATTAGTGCAGGCCAAAATGAGAATCTCTTCCAAAAATTATCAAAGGAAGAAGTCAATAAGGCAACCTTTGAGCTAGGCTCAGAAAAAGCTCTTGGCCTAGATGACTTACTTGCTAGCTTCTTTTAGGCCTTTTGGAACATGATTAGAAGTGATCTAATCGGGGAAGTAGAAGAATTGAGAAAGAAGACTACTATGTTAGAAGGCATAAATAGCACCTTTCTAGCACTGATTCCAAATAAGAGCAAGATAATGATGATGGATGATTTCAGGCCTATTTCTTTATGCAATACAATATACAAAGTTATGACAAAGGTAATGACAAACATAATGAAAGAAGTGTTAGTAGACATCGTCTCAAAAGAACAAAGTGGGTTCATCCCCATATGATCCATATTCGAAGGAATAATTTTAGTACATTTAGTTATACATACAATGAGCAAATCCATATCAAAATGAATGATAATCAATCTAGACATTAAGAAGGCTAATAATCAAGTGGAACAATAATTCTTGTTAGACATGATGGATAGGTTTGGTTTTTGTAAGGAATGAATACATGGGTGAAATATTTATTTATGGTCCAAGGTTCTCTATGCTAGTGAATGAGACTCCACATAATTTCTTTCATCTAATTGAGGTATAAGACAAGTGGACCCATTATCCTTGTTTCTATTCATCATTATGGTTGAAGTATTGGGTAGAAGTATAATAGAGTGAGGGATAAAGGAGAGTGGGAAGGAATCAACATTTCTCCAATGATTGATCCAATCACCCACCAAAAATTTTGCAGATGACATAATGTTGTTTGGGGTGGCAAGTAGAAAGGAGGTAAGAATAACCAGGAAAATAATGGACATGTACTGCATGTCATTAGTAAAAAGATAAATTGGAAGAAATGTGATGTGTATTTTTCAACACTAATATGAGAAAAAAATGAGACATATCCAAAATCCTTTGGATCAAAATTCCCAAGCTCCCTCATAAATTTTTGGGAATACCACTCTTTCTAGAAGCCAAAAAATAAGATTGTGAGATTATCTAGTGATTAGTTGTAGTTCCAAATTGGAGACTTGGAAAGGAAAATGGCTAACCTCTGTAAAAAGGATAATAATGTTGAAATCAATAATTTCAGCAATTTGAATGAACTCAATGTCTTGTATGAAACTACCAAAGAAAGTTGGGGAAGTAATTGAAAAATGAAGAGAAAATTATTTTGGAAAAGTAGTTTTGAACAAAAGAAAATACCACTCATTGATTGGAATAAGATTTTTGGTCCTAAGGAGGAAATGGGGTGGAATTGTGATAGTGAATAATAATGATTATGGATTTTGGAGAAAAACTTGTTTGGAACGGGTACAGTAGAAATAAAAAAATGGGTGGAAGTACTACAACTAAATACCTAGACGCACCTAACCCTGCAAGAATTTTCATGGTATATAACCCACCTGTTGGCTTTGCTATTTGGAATTTCATGTTGTCATATAGGGACATAATAATAAACCATATAACATGGGATATAAAGAATGGATAAAGTGCATACTTTTGGAAGGAATCTTGGGATGGGTATGAAGCTTTAAATAATAACCAAAATTTAGATGATATAAGAGAAATAATTACAAATAGGTGGGGAAACAATGTGAGAGACTATGTGGAGAGCATGGAAGTTGATGGAACTAGGGTGTGGAAGTGGAAATAAATTCAAGATATTAATGCTCCTAATGACCAAAAAATCTTTAGAGGATACAATTAGAAAGAGTAGTGTTGATTTTAGATGGAGAAGGTGAAATCAAGTGGTGTGGATCCAAGATAGGAAATTATGTTAGAATTGGATATAAATTGAAAGAAGAAATAATATAGAAATGAGACTAGCCAATTCACATAACATGGAGTTACAAATGTCTCTTGAAATCCCTTGTAAGAAAAATATTGTTAGAAGATAGATTATGGAAGACAAGTATTTGACACTTGCAAAAGTGTGCTTTGTGCAAGAAATATGATCAATCTATACATCATATCTTTTTGAGATGCAGATATGAAATTTTTTGTTGGAAAATAATGATGGATAAACTAAATTGGAAATGCTCGATTCTTATGGATATCAACACAATGTTTAACATATGGTCAAAATTACACAAAAATGTAGTCTTCTCGAGTATATGGAAAATTCTACCATATATATGAATTGGGAGATTTAGAAAGAGAGAAATCAAATGACATTTTGAGAAAAGGAAATGAAAAAGGAGGATTTGGTCTAAAAAATAGAAAACCTCATTTTAGAAACAATCAATAATGCAACTAGGAATCAAAATATGAAGAAAAGCCTCTTCACGACATGGGATGGGGAATTGAAGAAAAAATGGTTGGGGTTATCTATTCTCCCCATCTATGGGGTTAAGAAGGTTGATCTAGATTTTAATTGTAGGATGAATGTTCATTGGCTCCCTCCAAATCATGGTTGGATCAAGATTAACTTCAATGGGGCCTCTTGTGAGAATCTTAGAGAATTAGGTGTAGGGTGTGTTATAAAAACCAAGAGGGAAAAATTATATTAACAAAAGTGAAGAAATTAATGATAAGAACCAATAACAATGTTGAGTTTCAAGCAACCTTACTTTGATTGGCCATGGATAAGAAATTAAATCTCAAGAGAATTCACTTTGAAGGGGACTAACAAATTATTATTAATTTCATCCACCAAAATAACACATCAAATTGGAAATTAAAAAGTGGCTACTATCAATTTGGGAATTGATAAGACATTTTAATGATACTATATACCCCATGTATTCAAAGAGGGGAATGATTTGGAAAATCACGTGGCACAATGAGTAGTTGATTTGGAAAATGATGAGCTTATTATTGATGGGACAAATGCCTAAACAATATTCATATTGTACATGTTTAGCCGATAGGCTATTTAGTGTGGGCACAACCCACTAGAATTAATAATTTCCAAACATAACTTCCAATAAGTTTGAAATAGTCTTCACCTCATGCCTAGAATTAGATTTTGACTCATCAACACACTTTGAAGTAGGAACTATGATCTAATTCTATCTCATCCTTATCTCTACTACATGCAATCTAATCTAATCCGCAATATTGTCAATCTTATCCTTATCTCAATAACACCCATTGTTTCCTATAAATATGTATGTATGCAATTGTTTAAAATTATCCAATTCAGATGTAAGATATCAGAACTCTATAAAGTCTTTGAATATATATTTATATTGTGATCAATGAAGATTATTCTACAGTAACAAAGTTGATATTTTTTTTAGTTACTTGATTGTTTGTGTTATTAAATAGTGCATATTCTTTCTATTATTTCTTTCTTGCATGCTATTTTTATCTTTCCCTCTAATCAAATCATACTATGTAAGAAAGAAATATCTTGTTGTAGGTTTGTTTCCTTGTCGTTGTTATAGTCAAAAGTCTAACCAATTTATTGTCCACTTCGTACACTCTCCTTATACACCCATACATTGGATCACTTACCCTTGCACTTTCTCACCACATATTCTCTCTTCTCATCCAAAAATTTCTACAACACAAAATATTTCAGTTCTTAGTATTGGACCTAACTTCTCTTACTCCACCTTAAACTCTACTTGACTACTCAATTAAATAAGGAGAATTATAAAATTGGCATCTTACTCGTGTTGAATTCTGCATAACTACAAAGACAATTGATCAAGCATAGAAGAATGAAAATGCATTTAACTGACTTCATTGTTATTTATTATTAGATGCATGGATTTTCATATATATAACCACAGTGGGAGAAGAATCCTAGGAGGAAAATCAGGGGAAAACATTAGTTAGCTTATAATAAGCAAGTTCTAAACTGTTGAAGAGAAATTGAAATAACATTCACAACAGTGCAAGTTGTTAACTGATGAAGAGAAGTTGGAAACAATAGTTGCATGATTTTAATAGTAGTTACAAATTGTTAATTACACTAACACCCCCCTTAAGTATAACTAAGGAGACAAAAAAGAGAGGAAAGAGGGAAAACCCTGTGGGAACAAAACTTCCTTCAAAAAAGAACTAACTGAGCATGACAACTACTATGTTGCAATATCATCCACCCCAAGAAGGTCTCACAGAGAGTGAAACTTGTGCTCAATGAAAGTCTTCGTGAAGATGTCGACAGTCTATTTAGAAGTGGGATAATACTGCAATCTAATGAATAATGCTCGAAAACAAAAGATGACCTAGTGTCTACAAACATGTCTTCCTTTGGGAAGAAAAAAATCCATAGGTTGATGAAGAAGCCACTCCATGTCCAACTGAAAGGAGGAAGGATGAAGTATCAACATGTGTGCCTTTAAAAATTGAGTAAGAGTCTCCAAGCTTGAATAATCCACAAAATAATCATAGTCAAAATCAACCAAGAAATATGATAAATCAAGCGAAAGAGGAGACTCATGAATTTTAATCTCCAAAGACAATGAAGATGGTCTAACAATTGTGCTAAAACTATCATGAAAGAGGAGAGATAATCCTTGAAATGTGTCCAAATTCCAAAAACAAGTTTGAAACTCATGTCAAGAGATCATCCCAAAAATTTGAATCAAGAAGACTATGGACACCCTACTACAAGAAGCCATTGGAAGCTTTCGAAGAAGTGACACAAAACTTAGAAGTAGCAAAAAATGTAAGGACAAAAGAATGACCCTCAAAGAGAAGACATATGTCCTCAATAGTGTCATCTAGATCGAAATGAGGGACTCTATATAAAAAAAGAAATGTTTAGTAGAAATTAGTCCCAATTGACTTAATCCAAAATACATAAATGATCCTGCTACAATGAATCACTAGAGGTTATCAAAGAAGCACCTCTAGAATCTAGATCTGCAATAGGTGTTGTTGATGGGGAATCAGTGAAATGATCATCCATACAAGATGTGTCCACATTAGATGAGGCAACATGAGTCTCAATATCATCAATAGCCTGGTTTTCTAAGGAAACATCACTTTCAGATGAAGATTCAATATCTCCATACAACTGTTGGATGATGATCCAAGTAGTAAAAGGGCACTTAGTGTGCTCTATGTGATGTAGAGTATCCTTAGAAATAGTAAAACGTATTAGTCCATAGACTATGTCATTATTATTAAACTGTGTATTCTTTTCATCATAGTCACTTGACTCAGGAATGAGTCTGAGGAGATAGAGTAGTAGATCTTGCTCAAGGCAATGACTCTTTATCCCTTTTTTCCAAGACAAAAAGTTCTATAAAGTTAGCCTAACAAAAAATGATGAAAATGGTGTTTAAGAGACATGATTAACCCCTTGTAAATGGAACTTTATCTCAGTTCATTATTACAAAGTGCATGTATAATCCCCCAAGAATGAATGCAAAAAGCATAAAAATAAACTTATCCTTCACATGTAGTGACATGCAAGCACATGAATGAAACATGCAAGTATATGAAAAATAATTGTTTATGCTCCCTTTATGCCCTCATGGGCTAGAACAAACCATGGGCTAGGAACCCCATTTGACCATAGCAAATGAAATCATGATCCTTGCTCAATTTTGACATTTGTGATGGGTCAACATAGAGCTACACATTGAGGCTTGTGTGGGCCTGCCAAAGGAATGTGACCTACAAATGTAGAAGCTACCAAATGTCTATGGCATGGCCTCAAAAAATTAATGGGCTTGATCTACAAGTCAATTTCCTTGCGAGTTTGGGAGATACTCCCACGTGAGCCACACCTCACACCAAACTTGTAGTCATTGCACCTACGAGCCTTGTGCTTTCTCAGCTGTGATACCTTTCCAATGACCACATGCGCTGAAAACAAGTAATCACTGCCTTAACTGGTGAGAAATCTTGGGTTGTATGACAAAGACTCCTAGCTGCATGTGAAAGGGGATGATCTAAGTTGAAACACACCCTTTATACATGGCATGCTAAAATCCAATGCCATAGATTTCAAACTCCAAACACAATCTTCAATGCCAATTTAGTTTACTCCTTGGTGCCTCCCAATCAAGTCTATTGGCATGCAAGAAATGAATCACATCCTAGATAAGAAATTGAGCCTCTAAATTCAAAGGATCGAGCCTCCAAAAAAAATCATGGATTCTTTAATAGAGAGAGATGCGTTATTGGTGAGATTCAACCTCTGCTTGCAGATTGATGGGAGTCAATGTTAGAGAAAACAATTTTGAATGCCGATCAGAGATTTGCAACTATTGAAATAGAGGAAATCTACATGCCATTGCCCAATCGTTGTTCAATGCATTCGCTTTGGCCTGACAACATCTTTGACTGCTCTGATACCATGTTAAATTTTGTAGATCTACAAAGACAATTGATCAAGCATAGAAGAATGAAAATGCATTAATTGACTTCATTGTTATTTATTATTAGATGCATAAATTTACATATATATAACCACCATAGGAGAAGAATCCTAGGATTAAAATTAGGGGAAAACATTAGTTATCTTATAATAAGCAAGCTGTAAACTATTGAAGAGCAGTTGAAATGGCATGTGCAACAATGCAAGCTATTAACTGATGAAGAGTAGTTGGAAAATATAGTTGCATGCTTTTAACAATAGTTACAAATTGTTAATTGTGCTAACAACTTGAAGGATTCTACACAGGTTCCCTGCTCTGAACACACTACGTGCAATTAAGAAGTGTCAAGGATCGTCTAATGGAAAATATAGAGCAAGCACACATTTGTCAGACCCACATTTTTTTCGATTGATCCTATAGGCAATGTTAGGGTTAAAGATGGCAGATATCTAACAATTAAATGCAGATTTAAATAATAAACAGAGAAACTAAAACATACACAGAATAAATCATAACACAGAGAATTTAACATGGTTCACCCAATCTGGGCTACATCCACCAAACCGCAACCATCCAATCCTTTTATTATCCAGTGCAAAACCTATTACAATCTCGCGAATAATCGCGTTTTTCTTCATACTGTAACCCCCATCCCAACCCCCTTTTAATAAGCTTTTAGAAGCTTCTAGAATTAGGGTTTTACAATGTCGGTTTTCTTTCTTTTTCGAAGATTTTTCCTTTTTCGCTGACGACACGAAAAAAATGGCAAAATTTTTTTTCTTGGGGGTTGCCGCCCCTGAACCCCCGCCCAGGGCCTGGCCCGGCCCCGAACCCCGGCGAGGGCGGGGGGCCAGGGTGTACAGTATACCATGGGCTATACAGTATAGCATGATCAGTCACCACATACCAACAATCTCCCACTTGGAGACTGATCAGGCTCCACACCATCACAACCTCCCACTTGGAGACTGATCCTGGACAACACTGCTGTACTTACAGCTCCCACTGGAAATAAGGACTTTGGACCTTGCTACTATGTTATAATTGAAATCAACCTTGAAGGCCAACCGAAGCTGAAGAGGAGCTCAACTTCTCCCTTGGCACCGCCTTCGTAAACATATCCGCTGGATTGACATCTGTATGTATCTTGTCCAGCTTGACTTGCCCATCTTCCAACATTGACCGAATAAAATGATATCTCAATTGTATGTGTTTTGTTTTAGAATGCAAGGCAGAATTCTTTGTAAGATGTATAGCACTTTGACTATCTGTAAATAAATAATTTTGATCCTGTTGTTTCCCCAACTCATCCATGAAAAATTGCAGCCATATCATCTCCTTGGCCGCCTCTGTTGCAGCAACATACTCTGCCTCTGTGGTAGATAAAGCAACCACCTTTTGCAATCGAGAAATCCAACTCACTGCTGTCCCACCAACTGTAAATACATAACCTGTAGTACTCCGCCTGGTATCGATATCCCCTGCCAAATCTGAGTCAACATAGCCTTTTAAATCAGTATTAGAGCCCCCAAAACATAAACATTTATTGGATGTACCTCTCAAATACCTAAGAATCCATTTTACTGCATTCCAATGCTCAACCCCAGGATGACTCAAATACCTACTAACAACTCCGACATGTGCAATATCTGGTCTAGTACATACCATGGCGTACATTAAACTGCCTACAGCTAAAGCATATGGTACCTTAGACATTTTGTCCTCCTCCTCTTGTGTCTTTGGACACATATCCTTAGTCAATTTAACATGACTAGGCAAATGTGTGCTGACAACTTTTGCATTCTCCATATGAAATCGTTGCAACACCTTTTCAACATAATTAGCCTGAGATAAAAACAATTTTCTATTTTTCCTATCTCTACAAATTTTCATGCCAAGGATTTGCTTTGCTGCACCCAAATCCTTCATAGCAAAAAGATTTTGCTTCTTTGTTGTTTCCCAAGCTCACTTATGTGATCCATGTTAGACCCAACTACAAGCATGTCATCAACATATAAGCATAAAATAATGTAGCTGTCATTATCCAACCTCGTAAAATAAACACAATGGTCAGACTACACTTGTCGAGCCCCTCGGGCTTCTCACCATAAACTATCA
>VDFB02281492.1:742025301-742125517 GCA_007258455.2 Sequoia sempervirens | reverse complement strand
AGTATAGCATGATCAGTCGCCACATACCAACAGGCAACACATGTATAAATGTCACCATCTCTCTTCACACACCATTCTTCCTTCTTCCTTTATTGTACTAAAAAAACACAAACAAAAATCCTTCTTTGGAGCTCAAAAAGCCTTTCCTTTCAATCTAAGTAGAAATCTTTGTCCAAGATTAGAAGAGCTCATCTCTTCGACTTAAATAGGCCTACCAATTACATGCCTTAAAATTTACTTTTATAGATACAAATTTTTGAAATGAAATAACTTGAAAGCTTGGCTTATGGTAGAGATGGATCTTGCATAAATGAAACTAAAAACAAGTGATCTAGAAGAAAACAAAGAGCATCTGTGGACTTCATTTGTGGGGTCGATGAAAAAATGGAAAGCATTCTACAACTAGTCACTTCTCCAAAATCTTTTGACTATAACAACGAAAATGAAACAAACCTAGAAACAAGCTATCTCCTAGGCCCATTCACTTCCCTCCTTTCTTTCTTGCATGGTATGTTGATATTTCTATCTTCTATACATATGAGGAAAGGGATAAAGTTTAGTGCCAACAAGTGTAAATTTTGTATTTACATGATTTTTATTAGGCCTGTGCATGATGAATCCCTTTTGTTTCAAATTATGAAACATTGAGGACAATGCTCACAATAAATAATTATAGAAATATACTATATACATGACTTACATAAAATGATAACCAATTTTTTAGGCCAGAAAAGCATCAAACTTATGTAGATAGATATGAGTCAAGTAAATCATTATTGTTGAGGATCTTCACACTTGTATCATTGAATGCGCTTTGATATACATCTATGCAAAAGGTGGAATACTAGACCAAGCCTAAATATATAAGGTGTTGGATAGAAATATCAAATGCCAAAATCAAATCTTTAGGTATGGCTTGCAGCTAACTATAAACAAGGTACAAAAGTGTTTGTGCTAAAATAATAAAAAGAAGGTGAAGGATATGATTGGGCAGGTCAACCTTTAAGGTCTTGCTTTCAATTTTCTGCAGCATCATTGAACCAAAGGTAAGAGATTGTGTCAAGCTTAGGAAGTGCATTATCTCAATTTTGTAAATGGCATGAATAAGTTGAAATTAAAAACTAGAGTTGCAATCACCACCAATGTTTAGAAGTTAGATTTTGCTTAGAATTCTTTTGTGATCCAAAGAGGCCACACAACTGTTGGTATGCAAACTATAGGACATAATTCCGAGGAAATATACTAGCATGCAAAGTAACTATAACACATATTTGGGTGCAAAATATCCTAATCTATCTACTGCTTAAACACCACATTCTTTGCATTATAAAACATTGATGAATGGTTTTTACTACATTTCCATTCTCTTTAATAGTTCTCACAGTGCAATTGGGCTTATTATGTGTTAATGTTTTACCACCGTTTTTGTCCATTTGTTCAATTTCCTATTCAAAAGAAAACTAAGACTAAACTAATTGTCTAAAAATAAATAAAGAATAACTAGATCTATGAATCTATATGAAAGGTAATGCATCAATTGGACCAACATACTCCCCTTTGATATTGAGAAGGCTCACAATCTGATTTCTGAGTGCCAAAAATTGATCCTTTGCAACTTCCTTGGTGAAGATATCTGCTAACTATTCTTTAGTATTGTATTTAATTCTACTACCTTCTTCTGCACCAAATCTCAGAAAAAATGTTGTTTTGAATCAAAATGTTTTTTCCTGCTGTGATGGACTAGATTCTTGGCTAATTTGATGGCATTAATGTTATAAAAAAAATCATTGTAGGCTAAACTTGCATCTCTCCAATCTATTCAAGAAGCTTTCTGAGCCATAAGGCTTGTGTACCTACTGAGGTGACTGCAACATACTCTAATTTTGTAGAAGAAAGGGAAACTATACTATGCTTCTTTGAGTTCCAAGTAATCAAACCAAAACCAAAGGAAAAGCAATTAATAGATGTAGAATTTCAATCATCCAAACTACTTCCCCAATCAAAATCATTAAAACAACCAAGATTGAACCTCTTAGAAGTGTAGTAATAAATACCAAAATTTAGAGTGCCTCCCACATACCTCAAAATTCTCTTGGCTGCCTTCATATGTATTTTAGATGGCTTTGTCATATACCTTGAAACAAGTGAAACTAAATAAGAAATTTTAGGTCTTGTGTGAGTTAGAAACATTAAACTTCCAACAATACTCCTATAAGCTATCTCATCAACTATTTCAGCACCATCATCTCTACACAACACAAATCCATGAGCAATTGGAGTGGAGACTGACCTTTACAATAAACCACATCAAATTTCTTCAACATGACTTTGGCATACTTTTCTTGACAAATGAAAATTTCTTTATCACTTTGATAAACCTCCATTCCTAGAAAATATTTCATGAAACCTAAATCTTTCATCTCAAATTCACTCATCATAGAAACTGAGAATTCATCCTTCATCTTAGAACTGCTACCCATATACAACAAACCATCAACATACAAAATTACAATAAGAATATCATTAGCTTCTTGTTTGTAGTAAAGGGTAGGTTCACTCTTCTTTGAAATCAATTCTTCTAAAAATATTCATCAATCTTATCATACCATTCTCGTGGTGCTTGCTTGAGGCCACATAAATCCTTCTCCAACTTGTAGAGTTGATCTTCTTTTCCTTGCACTTCAAAACCATGTGGTTGTTCCGCATACACTTCTTTTAAGTACCCATTCAAGAAGGCTCTTTTCACATCCATGTGGTGAATGCTCCATTTCCTTTAAGCTACTAGTGAAATAATCATTTTGATAGTCTCTTGTCTCGCTACTAGTGCAAATGTCTCTTCATAATCAATCCCTTACCTCTATGTGAAGCCTTTGGAAACCAATCTTTCCTTGTGTCTTTCAACACTCCCATCACTATTGTACTTAATCTTGTAGACCCATTTAGTACCAATCCTTTTCTTGCCATGTGGAAGCTCTGTAAACTCCCAAGTATCATTCTTGTGAATAGAATCTATCTCTTCTTACATTGCTTGCACCCAAACCTCATTAGCACTTGCATCTTCAAAACATAATGGCTCAAAATCAGCCTTGAAAAGTAAAGAAAAATATACTGTCTCACCTCTTGGATTTACATGTGCTTAATTTGTACTCCTATGATAAATGCCACTTAAGCTTCTTACCTTTGTAGGACTTGGACTTGAAGCTGGAATTGCACTTAAAATTGATGAGGGGCTACTTGGTGGACTTGTAGCTCTTGGAAATGAAATGTTAGTGGGTTGATCATGATCAATTTCATCAACAATACCATCATTCAAAACAGATTTTGACATCTTACTATGGCTTTTTTGATGACCATAAACTCCCCCTTCATCAAAAATCACATCTTGAGAGATAACAATGTTATGGGTGAGAGGATTATACAACCTGTAAGCCTTAATTTTCTCACTATATCCAATGAAAATACAGGATTCAATTTTTGGATCTAACTTTTGTTGGAGTGAAGAAGACACTGAGAGGGGGGGTGAATCAGTGTCTTAGACAAATTATAACTTTTTCCTTGACAAAGAATTGAATAATTTATGTTCTTAATATTTCAATGATAAATACATTCATGAATTGAATGCAATCATTAAAGAATTGAAATAAGAAATATTAAAGCAAACCAAAGATTATCATAATAATGAAACATTATCACATCAAAGCAATGAGACCATAAGACAAAGAATTTGATGAGTGGAAAACCCTCTAGGGATTAAAACCACTCTAGAAATGATGCCTCAATGGCTTAATCTAAAAAAAATTATGTTTACAATGGCTCATTGACAATACTATCTCACTGATAGATTTCAAATGCTTCACTGGCAGTACTATCTTATTGATAAATTTCAAATGCCTCATTGGCATGTTTGTCTCACTGACACTAAATCTGCCTCGTTGGAAAGTGCTAACTACCTCACTAGCAACCAAATATTGTTTAAACAAAAAGGAAAAAATTATAGAGGATTAGTCTCCCTGCAAAACATTACAACACCTTTACACTAATATAGTATATGTCCCAAAGATTCATAAGATGAAACCTTTAAAATGTATAGTATACTAGGTGTTTTTTACTGTTTTGTGCACAATCTTTTCAAAAACAGATTTATGCATTTTACTCAAGATCTTTATAACATGACAATTACAAAGGATAAAAATCACATATACAGACTATGTGATTTATGTATTATGTTCAACCAATCGAACCTAGAATCCATAAAATATTTTATACCCTTTAGGGTTGTTCATCTTCAAACTCATAACTGAAAAAGCCTTTAACCAATGATAACTAACACAGTAAAACTCGTCACCAAAAGCTTCCAATGTAAAAATGCATACCCACATTAGCTAGACAAAAATAACTCAACAATGTTAGTATTGTACCACAAAAACAAGTATGCAAAACCATAATCTTCATTTCATTGTAAAACAATAACCCGTGTTTATTCAAACTAAAAAAAAACTATTTTTTCTTTTACTTGCTTATCATATAACCATTTATGCAAAGTAGAAACAACATCAACTAAAAAAGAGGGATATCACCTAAAAAATCCTAACTGTGCATTATCTCTTCAAGATCCATTGACACCAACGTCAACATTCCTCTTCAAACTATCAAAACCACCTATGCCCTAGCCCTTGCATAAAACTGTAACCCTAGGTTAAGAGCAACATGTTTTAACCTTACAAAATATGCTTTCCTCTGTATACATCTCATGACTACCTGTCCCAGTGTGACCTAAAAGAACCTAATGACCAATAGATTAAAAGCATCAACATTTACCTTCTTCTAAAACCTAAAACCTACTTGGAAAGTTCATGACTTAAGTGGCTCGAAAATAAGCTTTGTTATTTCTGATTTTTGTATAAGAAAAATCAAAACCCTTTCAACAAATGGTGCCTTTCGCTAACTTTAGAGTTAGAAATTATAATCACCTTCACACAATCTTAACATTTTTTTAACAATATGAAACCTCCTTAAGATATAAGAGATGTTAAGGAATGGCCAATGTCATGATAACGAATATAATTCAATGCCTTAGTAATATTGAATTGCAAAGTTAAGACACATGAAGATTACCAAGAATGCAACATCAGAGAATCTGAATGTTCAAACTGAAACAAGTAACCCTTCATATCAATGATGAATATTACTAGCATATTGGATCAAGAGAAAATAATCAAGTGCCTTATTCAATTTCCCTTGCACTTAACACCTTTATATTGCTAATTGTAGCAAGAGAGATCATAGCCTTGCATTATCAAATGACACAACACTATCACTTGACACAACAAATGTCATAATGCCAACCAATAGTAACAAAATTTTAACACAACCACATTGACCAAGAATTTATATGCTCACTGTACCAGAGTGCCACAACAACTGAAACCAAGGAGCTATATACCAAGAATTTATCAATCAAGCAATTCCATATGATTAACAATGTGTCCATACCACCAAGAGCTATATGCCAAGAATACATCAATCAAGCAATGCCATATGATCAACAAGATTAACAATGTGTCCATACCACCATGATCAACTTAATACCACAAACCTGCGAGTACTTGAGAGTTTGTGTATTATTCATCAAGGACAACAACTGAGAGGGCAAAATTTTTTTCCTCTTTGTTGAATTACATGAACATACGCTAAATAAACAAAAACTTTGAAATGTTGGACATTAGGGTTTTTCTCATACTAGGTGATGAGTTCAGTTTATGGTTCAATTTTGATAGAGTTTGTTATCCATTTATTGTTGTTGTCATAGACTTTGATACTTGGATGTTGACCTTTTTATGATATTTCATCAAAACCATAGACATTGGGCATGAGCTTATTTTTGTAATCTTTAAATGACATTGACATGCTATATAAACTATCTATGTTAATTTTACATGTGGATTAATGAATGTTACTTTAAGATAGTTACAGATATGCAATTATTGTGTAGATATAATTAGAGCTTACAAAATTGAGGAAGATTCAACTAGCTGGTCATTTTCCATAAAGGTCAACAAGGTGATCATTCAAAGGTCAACGAAGGGAAGAATCTCAATGGAGGGAGATTCCTATTTTAAATCGAAGAATTGTAATTGCCTTGTAAATGGTCTTAATAGTTTGTTGAGTGAATATAGGAGTTAATCTTGTGCTATATCTACGTTAAGGAAAACATGCTTGACTAGATTCCATGGATGCATAACCTCCTTTCCACTTTTTATGCTTTCCCTAAAGTGGCGTCCTCCTAATTTCTTGGAGTTGACCGCCTTTCTAGGTAGTTAGTTAGTAGTTTTTCTTCCTATAAATAAGACTCGAATGCTCCTTCTCTGGAGGTTGATTAATTTGATGATGTAATCGCATTCTCAGTTTTTCAGTAATACAATTATGTTGCTCTATTGTACTCATGCTTTCCAACAAATAAAATGAAGTTATAAGTTTGTGCATCTAATTTTAAATTTGTCTTAAGGGATACTCATCCAAGGGGGACCACTTGTTGAGCATTCCATCCTTTAGTTTAGTTATTACTTTCTGTTCAACAATTAGTTAAGAATATGGCATTGTTTGTTCCTGCAACCACTAGAATTCCATTATGTGACTATTCCTATAGCTAAAGCAGACAGAGTAGTTTCCTATCTGTTTGCTCATATTTTCATTTCTATCATGCACTTCAACTTAGTATAGTTATTGGTTGATGCTCAACACTTATGTTATTTCTTTCCAAGCAACTTACTTTCAACATTATGTCTTTCTTAGCTGTAGAATGAATATGGCTACTTTGGATTTCTAGTGCACATATTGTGCTGACCCATTTCAAGTCTACGTCCTTGGGTTGATAAGTTAAATGCACCTTCACAATGATTGAGATAGCTATTCAAATTAGATGTCCAATCTCTGAATCACAACTTTAAGGGATTAGTTGTTAAATCATTATAGGAGGCCAACATTTTTGGCGCCATTGCCAGGGATGGTCTCAAACTAGGGAGTTCTTTGGAGTCATTGATAGTTTTTTTTTCTTGCTATAGTACTTTTGAAAGTTTGTTCTTAGTATATCTCTCATTTAGGAAAGTAATTATCCACTATTCTTTTGCCAATTCTTTGTGTGAGCTGGCTGATATTGAGTTGACATGTTGTATGCATAGAGGAAGGAGGAGAGATGCTCATGGGAGATTCCTTCCTAATAACCTTGATCCATTCTAGCTAGTTGAGCATCAAAATTTTCCAAGAAACAAAGAAGAAGAAGAGTCACACCCCTTTGCTGATGCATTTCCTAATCTGACCAGTTCTAAAATTTCCTTTGAAGACCAAAATCAGATTGAGAATCCTTTTGCTTTGGAACTCCATCAAGTAGGAATGGGTGATGCAAATAGAAATAGACCTAACCAACCAACTCTTCCTTTCCCCATTGCTCATTAGAATGAAGTTGAAAACCTCAAAAATATCCCTGCTTCAATCCTTCCTAAGTTTACGTACTTTTCATTGAAGATCCTGATACTTTCTTGCTTGAGTTTGATATACTCTGTAGGAGTTATGACTATACCACTGATGCCCATAGGCTTAAGCTATTTCCTACCACCTTGAAAGAAGTTGCATTAAGATGGTTTATGAGCCTAGGTAGAAATACTATGGAGACTTGGGAGGACATGAAGATAAAGTTCCTTAAGAAGTACAAGGAATATTGTAAGGGCAGTGACATGAGGGGAGATAACATTTTTAGGATGCAACAAAATGAAGATGAGAGCCTGGAGGATTACATTTCAAGGTTTCTATTTTTCCTATAGAAATCTCCACACCATAGACTCAATGAAGAATAAAAAAAGATTCTTTTCTTAAGGGGAATCAATGACAACTGCATGGATGCCTTGGACCTGATGGGAGGAGGAGATATCACCCATGTTCCTTGGGAGGATATCAAGAAATGTTAGAACTATTCTAGGGAAGCTTCAAAGAAAGGGAGAGCTTACCAATCCTCTATGGGTAAGTCATCTGCCAGTGGAGTTTCAAGAATGAAGATTACTCGCTTACTGGAAGATTTCAAGCAAGACATCATAAACAATTTGGCTACTCAATTGGATACACTTCAGGCAAAGAAGAAACAAGAGGAGGCAGAGGCAATGTTGGTAGAATATTTCCCTCATTACAGAAAAAAGGAATATAGATGCAAGATGGTAGCTAATATTGACAGTAAGAAGATTTCACCTGAGTTCAAGCCAATCTAGGGTGAAGATGGCCAAGTCTACTACATTGCACAAAGGAGGCCATGGGCTTCAAGACAAGGTATGCCACTAGATCCACTATCTTTTGTTAGGCCATATTTCAATTCTTATTCATCTGGTAACCAATGGAAACCCCCATATCCATCCAAATATGGAGGATATCCATCACAACCTTGGAATAACCCTCCAAATATTTTTCCCAATCACCAAAAATCTCCACCCTAGTGGTAGTAACCTTAGGGGAATTGGCAGTAGTTTCAAGGAAATTGGCAGCCACCTCTAGGAAACTGGTTGTAAACATCTCAATGGAGGGGAGGACAACAATGGCCAAACTAGACAACTAGTTACATGCAACCACCTTCTCAACCCCAACAACCTGCTATAATGCCTCCTCCTGCTAGTTCAAGTTCAAATACACCTAAACCTACTCAGCTACCAGCTCAACCCACACCTAACCAAATAACAAACCATAGCAACATCTAGTCTACTTTGCTAATCCAAATCAATTCCCTGTATATGTTGTGAGTGTAAGTGACATCCACTTGCATTTAGTAACTACTTTTCCAGCTCCTTCCACACCCATTATCACTGAGCTTCCTGGGAAGAAGAGGAGCATCTGAATGACCCCATTCAACCAAGTGCACCCAAAAATCTTGAACCAATCCCATTCCAACAAACTAAACAAGAACCACCATTTCCTCAAAGGTTAGAAATTGTGAAACAAAAGAAAGAGGAGGAACCAACCTTTGACATTCTAGACCAGTTGAAGCATATATGTGTCAATATACCCTTATTTCAAGCCATAAAATATGTTCCTATATATGGAAAAGCAATTAAGGAAGCATGCCTTAAAAAGCCAGGTAGGGAGAAGAAAGACCCCACTACGGTTCATGTGGCAAGACAACTGGTTGAAATCATGATTGGGAAAGTGACTGTTCCCAAATATAATGACCCAGGGAGTCCTGTGGTAGGACTTGTTATAAATGGGATCCAAATAAAGAATGCTTTGATTGATTTGGGAGTAGCAATAAATGTAATAACCAAGGATATCCTACAGTAACTAAATGTTGCAAGCATGAGACCTACTCCTACTATCCTGTAGCTTATTGATAGTTCCATTGTTAAACTTGATGGTATAGTAGAGTACCTTGTGGTAACTCTAGACTCTTGGGAGTATCCAATAGATTTCATGATTTTTTCTCCTAAAGCTACACTAGGTGGGTACCCCATTATTCTAGGAAGGTCATAGTTAGCAACAACAAATGCCTATATTAGATGCCGGACAAGAGACATGACTATTTTTGATGGAAAGAGCACCAAAAATCTTGTTCTCTATCCTCCTACTTAGCCATCCCATGATAAGGATAACCCCAAATGGGCACATGTTGGTGAAGAGGCCGAGGAAGTTAATTCTGTGGCACAACTTATGATGTTAGGAAGAAGTTGTTTCATGCAGCTTCAAGAGGAAGATGAAGTATTGTCTAACATAATTTAGAACCATTATGAAGTATGGGAAGCATCATCCTCTCATGCATCTAGTTCTACTGGTCCAGTGAAGACCCTTCTACTTGTTGGGAAATTTTTATCATCTCGAAGAAACCTCCAAGAATAGTAGTGCCTTCGGTAACTCCTAATTTCATTAAATTTCCTCAAAGACATGTACAACTGTGCCAAAAAGCAGAATCAGACATAGTTCATTTACCACATTAATCCTTCTGAGAGAAGCACACATAAATTTAGTTTCAACAACTTCCATAAACAAATTCAACAAACATAACCAATAAACATGAAAGATAAAATAAAAGACTAGAACACACAAATTTATGTGGGGAAAAACCTTTTGGGTAAAAAACCTCACACTCCAAAAGCCCAGATCACCATTGTATTATTCATGCAACAAAACAGTTACAAATATAACTCAAGCAATAACCCTTTATAGATATTACATCATGTTTCATTCTGGAGACAAATTGGCAACAACTTTGTTCTATTTCCCTCTCTCCCCTTTTTACATTTCCCTGATCAACCTCTCAGTCTATTACAACCTTCACACTGTTACAATAATCTCACACAGTATATAGTGTAGATTAACAACGAAAGATCAATCAAGACATTCTATTAGGAGAGATTTTGATAGCATAACCTTGCTTATATCCTCCTCTCACATTCTTATTACAAAACGTTCAATGCTTTATAACATTTGTTCTCAACCAATAGGAAACGGTTTGGTTCAACTTCCACAGAAAAATAATTACAATACAACTCAAAAATGTTGAGTCAATCATCATTCAACTCATCAGTACTCAACAACCAACCATCACTTTCCAACTATCAATTCTCCTTCATATACCTCTTTCCGTGGTCAAGGTCCACCAAGACACACGTACACTACTTGTGCAATTCCAGAGAATCAAGATGGGAATCTACAATATTCACAACAAGTCTCCCGAAAAAGACTTAAATATTTAACTCCCAACATGATGTCATGCCATTACCACTTACCAATCTCGTACATCCCGTCGAAGTCTGTTGGGAACCACCACAAGGGGTGTGGGGTTAGCGGGCACCATTGGATCAAGCACATCGCAACTGCAGATCAAGATTACCTTTAACCAATACACTATGGTTCCCATAGCCACCGTGACATCCATGTCACCACTAACTAACCAATGCTTGCTCAAGATCACTATGTCGCTAAAAAACTGAACTTCACAACCTCTATTAGAGGTTATGAAATTCCCAAAAATCGAGACATGTCAATAAGCAAGAGAACCCCAATGTCGCTAAGTCAGAAAGTTATGAAAATCTAAAAGCTTGCGACATGGGGTCCAAAGTTAGGATTTTTAGCAATCCGGCGACATATAGGACGATGAAGGGAAAAACACAATTGCTCCACGAAGTCATCCAAGCCAGTATATTTGAGTCACATTTCTCAACATTCTCCCACTTTATGAAGAACTTACTGGCCCCTTCCAAATCAATAAGTTAATGTATCAACCATCCATGCAGACAACAATATCCTCAACCAATGCTTTCATGCTCCAACTAAGACACCTGCACCAACATCTAAGATGTCCACCATCTTAGGCAACAGTTCTTGTTGGAAACAAGCAACACTGAGAGGGGGGGTGAATCAGTGTTGAGCAATAATTCAACTTTAGTATTCTGTGATTTAACTTAACCATTCAATAAAAGAAACATGGATCAACAAAAAGAAAATAATCTCAACACCATAACATCAAAATTTTTACGTGGAAACCTTGTTAGGGGAAAAACCACAGTGGATGGCCAATCCACAATATAATATGAGTATACCAAAAATAAGAAGTACAAAATGAGAATGCACTTGCATTCATGCTCACTACCTAGAGCTCACTGCTCAAAATGGATGGGCTCACTGCCCTACAAAGAATTGGAATAAATCCAAAAGAGTGAACTAATGAGATGGCATCCACAATGCCTAATTATAGTTCCAATTAAGTTATGTAGATAATCTGCTATCCTTCAGACCGATTCAACAATTTTGCTCTGCTCTGCACAACAACACACTACAAAAATATTAATGCACAAGTGAAATTGTGCATAATCAAATAATCAATCTTCCTGATGATTGCAACACACCACCACACTACTTTCTCTCATCTCAAATGATATATCGAATCTCTTATATATGTATATATCCACAACTAGAAATACAATCTCTATAGGTCGATCTTAATAAAACTTGGAAATATTATTAATTGTCGGCCCAAAATTACAATTGGATTTTCAATGTGGATCTAACATTGTCGGCTAGACTATAGCTAAGACCCATAATTAAATATTTGAACATAAAGACATTTTAAATAATTCCACTTTACACATCCACAATGCGCCACATTGACTAAGTCAGCTACAATGAACAAATAGACAGAAAAAACCCTACTGGACCTCCAAGCTCGTACTACAACTAATGTAACACCACAAAATTTAGTAATAAGATAATATATGCGCTCACCAAGCAATCCTATGGGTCCACAACACAAAACGATGATCCGGTGAAGTAGACATATTGATTGACTGACCGAATACCCTGTTCAAATATTTTGCTGGTAACACACAATATTTCACTTTATCTGCCGATATGACTAGATATAGATTTGTGGACCATGAAGATGACTTCAGTTACCATCAATGACAACACTGGAAGCCATATGCTAATAGTTTCAACCATCCACCATAGGAAAAGGAACAAGCCATGGTGTATATGCACCAGTCTTCAAGAACACAAGCATCAGATCCATTTGATAGAAAAGGCTATAATATATTGCCACCACTTTACTGTGCTCATGAGCTAAACATAAGCAACCCAACATTAGCTTCAAAGCCCTCAACCCAAACACATACATGAAGCCATCCTCCAGAAAACAAGATAGAACATCAGCTAGAACAACAACTAGAAAATTAACTGCTCCCATCCAACTGATTAACCCATGTGACTGAAAAATAACACACAAAACAAGTGCTACTCCATCCAATCACACATACCGGTATCAACATCAGTAAACTCATTCCACCATCACAACCAACCCATCAACCATAGAAACAAGCTCCATGTGCCAACTAGTCGAAGAAGACCAAACACAACTAGGAACTCCCACTGCATGGGTAACACCAACACTAAACACAATCAAGGCATATCTAGTCTTCCAATAGCATAACATAGAGAGTGTAACCATGTAGTACCAAAGAAACATCCACATTGATATGCATAAGCTTCAAATTCTGCAAGAACAATTCTCATCACTAATCTTCATAGCTCCCAAATTATTCACACCCAACATAGGAAAGAGATAAAGAAAATTCAAGTTATCACTCAAGAACTCAAGTGAAAAACACCAGCTCCTACCAAATCTCAAACCAATGTGATATGAAATATAACCTTTAGGAAGATAACTAAGACCAAAGAGAGAAACACTGCACATAAGTACATGTAGAACATCCTCCTACATACACCTCTAAATGCCAACTGTGACAAGTATGATATTTCTTCAAAACATCCCAAAGAGAAAAGCATAACAACACCCAACCGTTTAATCTACAAGATCAAACACACCATATGGATGTAAGCCTCTCAAAGAAGATCAAACCAATCCATTTCCCATCTTAGCAAAACAAACCCATAAAGCATCTCCTAACTGTTTTTATCAATAGAAGATATCAAAAACAAGGAAATAATCATGTTGTCCATCTTCCACTATGAATCCTCCAGAACCATTAAACAATAGTTCAAGACCCACATCGTGAAAGAAATCATAAAGTACCTGAGAGAAACAATGGGTAATACCTTTCAAGTAATAAACCACCGAGCAGACCAAGAGTGGGAGAGAGAATGCTCCTCCAAGACATGCAAGTCATCATGAATAATCCAAGAGCAATCTCCTCATAGGTCTCTATTGAACTCACGTCCAACCAAGGTGTAGGCTTCTTGGACTTTCTATTGAAATATCATCAAGAGAAACCATCAAATACAACCTCATCTCATTCTCCATGTATCCATGAGTACTAGGAACCAATCATCTCATGCTAAACTCCAAATGCATCATTGCACTATCATGAAGTATCAGGCAAATGATCAAAGCACCTAATACACAAAGAATTACCAGACCACTATCAAAGCTCCAATCATTTGAATCAAGAACTTATCATAACAACATGATCTTACCATCCCCCTTAGGAGATCACATGCTCCAAGTGAACATACCATGGTCTCAAGAGCAATACATCATGCCAAAAATCCAAAATAGAATTAAGAGTATATCATGACATAATAGCAGCATACTCTACACCAACATCATCTATCAAGCACCACCAAAACCTTAGCAAAAGACTCCAGACATCCTTCATGGCTCCAAGATGTTGCGCATCCTCAAATAGTGTCCCTAAAAAATGTGAAAGAACCATTTTGCAACAACAAAGCAAAGAGTTCCTCCTAGAAACATCAGCATCACTAAAGAAGATTATTCACCACATAGTGATGAATTTCCAATCATTGCTAAAGCTCCTAGTGAAAAGTGATACTGAGCTTTCCAAGCATCATGGCCATCAATCTCCAAAACATAAAATAACTTCCAGGTCCACAAACATATAGTTGTATTGCTAATTATCCCAAGTGAAAACAAGATCTCATAAGTAAGGAGATTCACCATGCTGCATGACTCCATAATTGAATATCCAAGAACTCCCTTATCATCCATCCTCTTACCTAAAAACAGTCACACCAATGCACAAGTGACCATAGACTAGGCCAACTATCAAGTCTACATGAACACTTAATCAAATCGTGTGGATATAGACAACCCACATTTGAGTTCTCTTAACAATCAAGTAGGTAAAGACAATCCACATCATTGCACAACTTGTATATCCAATTAATGAAACATGAAGATTCACTATCACATCAATGTCTTACAATATGAGGTCTCACAAGAGAACAAACATGCAGACACCTAACTCAAAACACCTGATCAAGTACAGATCCAATTTTCTAAACATGTCCACACCAAGCACCATATTCTAGGAATCCATCAAGCATTACCACAAGAATGTTGAGTTACAAAACACATACCAACACTCCCATGTAGAGAAGGCATCTCACCTCCTCTTGCCATACTGAAACTACAACTATATTATCCAATCACACCCCAAAAGCCAGGGTCTAGAGAATAGTTTAACAACAACTCCACATAACCACAAGTTTTTCTCGACCGTGTAAAACCTACAAAACCACAGTGTTTATAAAAAACCCATGCACACCCATATCCACTGAATTTCTAGACGACTCAAAATTATGCTCACATTATAATTAACTAGAACAATGGAACAACATGAATATGCATAACCATAGATTCTTTAAATGAAAATCTATAAAATCTCTTCAAATGCAAAGAACATGAATCTGAGCCATGCAAGTACAAGGAATCCTTAAAAGGAACAAGTAGTATAGGAACTCCAGACCCATTCCTAACCAATTCCACAACAACCAACATGCACATTCATCCGATAGAGACATGCTATTTAAAAGTTTTCAAACCACCTGAAGATCAACTTCATGGCCTCCATGCATTTGAGGTTAATGAAAAAAATGCCTTCCAACACTAGAACACACCACCTAGCATAAGCACTCTCTTCCATGGTTGAGAAACAACCCACGCCTCTCCATATTATTAGGGGGCCTCTTACACAGACAATCAATATGAGAGCATTACTACTACACAACTACGAAGCAAAAAATTCCACCTCATACATTAAGGTTATACCATTGCCAACTAGGAGTCACTAATCACAACAATTCAACATGACCAACTCCATTGTCTCCATCTTCACCATCCTTCAAGTTGCATGCTGTCTCTGAATACCACAAGACTCCCACTCACCGAAGGATCAATTCATTAGCCGATTCCTCTAGATTTCCTCAAGCTTGATAGACTAAGAAATATTCATAGGAGAAATACCCAAAACCAACAACCAAAAGAAGGCTCTGATACCACTTGTTGGGAAATTTTGATCATCTTAGAGAAACCTCCAAGAATAGTAGTGCCTTCGGTAACTTTTAATTTCGTTAAATTTCCTCAAAGACACGTACAAGTGTGCCACAAAGTGGAATCAAACACAGTTCATTTCCCACATTAATCCTTCTAAGAGAAGCACATGTAAATTCATTTTCAACAACTTGCATAAACATATTCAACAAACAAAACCAATAAACATGAAAGATGGAACATAATACTAGAACACACATATTTACGTGGGGAAAACCCTTTTGGGTAAAAAACCTCACACTCCGAAAGCCTAGATCACCATTGTATTATTCATGCAACAAAACAGTTACAAGTACAAATCAAGCACTAAGCCTTTACAAATATTACATCATGTTTCATTCTGGAGACAAACTGGTAGCAACTCTGTTCTATTTCCCTCTCTCCCCTTTTTACATTTCCCTAATCAACCTCTCATTCTATTACAACCTTAGCACTAATACAATACTCTCACATAGTATACAATGTAGATTAACAATGAAAGACCGATCAAAACATTCTATCAGGAGAGATTTTGGCAGCATAACATTGCTTAGATCCTCCTCTCACATTCTTATTGTAGAACATTCAATGATTTATAACATTCATTCTCAACCAATAGGAAATAGTTCGGTTCAACTTCCATAGAAAAAAAGTTACAATACAACTAAAAAATGCTAATTCAATCGTCATTCAACCCGTCAGCAGTCGACAACCAACCATCGCTTTCCAACTATCAATTCTCCTTCATATACTGCTTGTTGTGGTGAGGGTCCACCAAGACACATGTACACCGCTCATGCAATTCCAGAGAATCAAGATGGGAATCTACAATATTCACAATAAGTCTCCCAAAAAAGACTTAAATATTTAACTCCCAACATGACGTTGCGCCATTACCACTTACCAATCTCCCACATCCCGCTAAAGTCTATTGGGACCCACCACAAGGGGCACGGGGTTAGCAGGTGCCATTGGATCAAGCACATCACAACTGCAGATCAAGATTACCTTTAACCAATACACTATGGTTCCCACAACCACCGTGACATCCACATCACCACTAACTAACCAATGCCTACTCAGGATCACTATGTCGCTAAAAAACTGAAATTCACAACCTCTATCATAGGTTATGAAATTCCAAAAACTTGCAACATGCTGATAAGCAAGAGAACCCCAATGTCGCTAAGTTGGAAATTTATGAAAATCCAAAACCCTGCGACATAGGTTCTAAAGTTAGGATTTTAAGCAATACGGCGACATACAGGCTGATGAAGGGAAAAACACAACTACTCTATGAAGTCATCCAAGCCAGTAAATTTGAGTCACATTTCTCAACACTGCTCACTCTTCATGCAACTAAACTTCCTACAACAATAGGTATGTCTCATACATTGTTGCCACATGAACTCAAGGTACCAAGCATTAGTGAAGCAACTATGGTAGAGCTAGCTACACAAGTGCAAGTGTTAGAAGAAAAATATCTAAATATTAACAACAAACTGAGTGAAGAACAATAGTTGTCATTGACAAACTTACTGAGGACCCACCGACATGCACTTGCATGGGACTATCATGATATGAAGGGATTGGATCCTAAGCTTTGCACTGATAGCATATACATAAGAGATGATTGTACACCAGTGAGGCAGCCACAAAGAAGAATTAACCTTGCATTGAGGGAAATTGTAAAAGGAGAACTACAAAAATTGCTAGATGCAGGATTTATTTACCCCATTTCAGATATCTAGTGGGTGTCTCCATTAGTGATTGTGCTAAAAAAGGGAGGGAAGTGGTGAGTGTTTGTTGATTATAGGGAACTCAATGCTGCCACAAAAAATGACCATTTTCCCCTTCCTTTCATAGACCAAGTTCTAGTTTCACTTGTAGGAAAGCAATACTTTTCTTTTCTAGATGGATTCAGTGGGTATAACCAGATACAAATTGCACCTAAGGATTAGGAGAAGACCACCTTTCCCTATCCATGAGGGACTTATGCCTACTCAGTACTTCCATTTGGCTTATGCAATGCACCTGAAACTTTTCAGAGGGCAGTCATTAGCATATTTTTAGACATCTCTCATGATTGCATGTACATTTATATGGATGACTTTACTACCTATGGTGCTGATTTTAATGAAGCATTGGAAAATCTCAAGAGAGTCCTATAGAGATGTGAAGGCCACAATATATCTTTAAACAGTGAAAAGTGATTCATGATGATGTAGGTAGGTGTAGTCCTTGGCCACTACATCTCTCACAAAGGAATTCAAGTAGATCCTACCAAGATTAAGGTGATCACTAATCTGCCTATACCTACAAAGAAAAAAGATGTTAGGAATTTCTTGGGACATGCAGGTTACTATAGGTGTTTCATCAAATATTTCAGCAAAATGGCAACACCACTGTACACTCTCCTAACTAAAGATGCTGAATTCCAATGGATAAAAGACTGTGACAAGGCATTCTCTAACTTGAAAGAAACTTTAACTCATCTCCTATACTCAAAGGTCCTAATTGGGAGCTTCCTTTTCACATTCATATAGATGCATCAGACCATGCTATAGGAGCAATCTTAGGACAAAAAGAAGGAACTATTGAGAATGCTATTTATTTTGTTAGCAAAAACTTGCAAGGAGTTGAATTCAACTATACAGTGACAGAAAAATAAATGTTGGCAGTGGTCTATGCCCTTAGCAAATTCAGGCACTCCATAACAAGCTATCAGATCTTTGTGCACACAGATCATGCAACCATTAGGTACCTCATGAATAAACCCCTGATTTTAGGTAGGCTAGCAAGATGGTTATTGCTGATGCAGGAGTTTGACATAACCATTATGGATAAACCACGGAAGGCCAATGTTGCAATTTTTTTTTCAAGGCTAACTACATTAGAGGACAATCAAGTCATTGATGACTCTTTCCCTGATGAACACTTATTTTCCATCAGTGTGCATACACCTTGGTATGCTGACATAGCTAATTATCTAGTCATAGGGAGAGTTCCTCCTCATTTCTCTCCAAAAGAGAGAAGGGTGCTCATTGAAAAATCTTTTCCTTTCTCATGGATTGCTAGATGTTTGTTCTACACTGGACCAGACCATGTCATGAGATGTGTGAGGGAAGATGAGACATATGATATTTTGCATGCATGTCACAATGAACCCTGTGGAGGGAATTTTGCAGCCAAGAGGACAACAATGAAGATTTTGAACACATGATATTATTGGCCCACACTCCACAAGGATGCAAGGAAATATACAAGTGTGATAGATGCTAGAGGATGGGCCGACCAACCAAATATGATGAGATTCCCCTTTACCCCCAGGTAGTAATCACTCCATTTGATAAGTGGGGATTGGATTTTGTAGGACCCATTGATCCTCCATCAAATGATTAATCCTATATCCTGGTATGCACTGATTATGTAACCAAGTGGGTTGAAGTTAAAGCAATGAAGCATGCAAGAGATAATACGACTGCAAAATTTCTTTATGAGAAAAATTTCACATAGTATGGGGTTCCAAGAGAGATAGTGACTGATCAAGGGGATCAATTCACCTCAACCCTTGTCACAACACTAGTGAATGAATATAATGTGAGGCACAAGAAGTCTACTCCTTATCATCCTTAGGCCAATGGCCAAGTTGAGGTGACTAATAGGGAAATTGAAGCGTTTTTGACCAAACAGTGGCTATCCATAGGAAGAATTGGGAAAATAGGCTGCCAAAAGTTGTTTGGGCCTATAAGACAACTTGGAGACAACCACATGCTTCACTTCTTTTGAGTTGCTCTATGGAAAGACAACTACAATGCCCATTGAATTTGAGCATAAGACTCTTAGGACTGCACTAGACTTAGGGATGGATATCTCTGAGGCACAAAAGGACATAATTATGCAATTAAACAATCTAGATGAGATGAGAAAGATAGCCTTGCATCACACAGAGGTAGTGCAGAATCAAAGAATAAAGTGGCATGACAAATTCATAAAGGACAAGAAATTCTAGCCAGGTGACTGGGCACTACTCTATGACTCAAGGTATCAGGATAATGTAGGAAAATTGCAGAAAAAGTGGCTAGGACCATATGAGGTTGCTGAAGTCTTTCCCAATGGTGTTGTTCAACTCACTACCATTGATCCTATTAGATTTAAGCTGCTTGTTAACGGTCATTTCCTTAGGTTGTATCACAAGCCAACTTCTAAGGAGGAATTCCTATAGCAATTCACTTAGCATGCAACACTCAAACTTCCTATAGCTGAAGGAAGTGGACCTAGTGTCCCTCCTTCTGGCTAATTAAGGTACATAACTTGTCATAATAAAGACTTGCACTTTTGTGGGAGTCCACTTCTTCATTCATTCACCCATCCGCCCATCCATCTCCACCTTTCACTCTCTTCCATCACACCTCCATAATTTCACTTCATTCCATCTCCACTTTCATTAATTGCTCAACTAAATTCTTAAAAGGTGACTGGTACTTTCTCCATAATTTTTGCAACAACTCTTCCAAGAATTTAGGTACGTGCACATCAATTTGTTACATCTTAATTATCTTTTAGTACATTCATTTAATTGCTGTACATTAATATAGATGTTCTCCATAGCATGCAATTATTCCATGCCCCTGTTAAATCGTCATTATTACCTCGCATGTGAGGACAAATGCTCAAATTTAGGTTGGGGGGAAGTATGAATACCATGTCCATGTGTTAGTCCATGTTGGTCCATGTCAACAAAGTTTAAATTGAGCCAATTTTAATTTTGAGTGAGATGACGACTCACATGTGTGCGATGACATCAACCACCACCATTTTTCTTGATCATATCCTTCATTTATTACTCCTTAACTAACTTTATTGCTCTATCATAATCCTAAGTCACCAAAAAAGGTAAAATTTAGACAACATTGGTGTTGAGAAATCAACAGTGTTGTAGGAAGGAGAAATTTGTCTTTCAGATGAAGATTGTAGGATGCACCTTGCCAGGCTGAGTTCGAAAACTATGGATGGTTAGACTATTTCCTGAGGTTGAATGGCTATAATGAAGATGTTGCGTTGGAATTTGTACAATAATTGTCTGAAAGAAAAGCCATGGTAAAATGGTTGGAGGTAATAGCTACTAACGAGAGGATTGCAGAAGTTATAGGGCTGCCTGCCGATGGTGAACATTACCCTACTACCAGAGATGCAAGGTCAGCTAGGGCTGAATTTATAGAACCTGGTGACCCTCCATTGAATATGGAGAAGCAAGGTGTGAAGAGAACCTCTCTGCTTGTGCCATGGAAGCAAGTAGCTATTTATGTTGTGAAGTACATTACCTGTGAAGGTCATCAGTCGAATCTACATTCTGTGCACTTCAAACTCCTGAATCATATGAGGCATGGGAGAACAATGAACGTGCAAAATGTGTTATATCACCTTCTTTCAATCATGGTGGATGAGACCCAAAAAGTTAGGGATAATTTTGTTTCCCACCATTGTCTGATCAAATTATTAGTAGAGAAGTCTCTACATGATGTGTCTGATATGACTTGGGAAGAATTCTTAAATATTGATCAATTTAGACCAGAGCCTATGCGACCTAGGGTTTTGTCTCCACCTCGTAGGACTAGTAGGAGAGTTAGTTTTGTTGAGGCCACACCTGGAACCTCAACTTCTAGTGCAGGCCCTAGTGTAAACTCTCCTGCAAATGAACAAACTATAGAGATTAGTTCTTCTAAGACAAAACATTTAGACAAAGAAAGTTCCTCTTCAAATTTTGATGATGATGTCCCTCTTGGAATCCTAATTCAAACTAGGGAACAAAAGAAAGAGGCAGAAATGAGGAAGGGAAAATTTAAAAAGAAAATGATAGAAAAGGAAGTGCCAAACTCTAAGAAACGAAAGGCTAACATTGTTCTTCTTGGAGTCGAAGAGAAACATGAGAGCCCTCCTAGAGAAACAAGAGCATCTGGACTAGCCACTCGTATGTCTCCGAAGGAAAGCCCTAGGACTAGAGAAACATCACAGGAGAAAAAAAAAGCTCCAATGGGGTAGGTGAACATTGAGGAAAAGGACATTTTTGAGGAGCAGTCAAATATAAGGTTGGCAGAGCTTGCTGCCATCGCAAAACAGGTTGAAAGTCAAGATCTAAAGAGAAAGAGAAATGTTGATGATTTTTTTTGCACAACAACTTAGATAGAATATAATATCCTATCTCTCTTGAAAGGTAAATTTCTATCAACAAGCCTCAAGAAATAACCCCAAGGTCTCTAATGTCAGGTCTTGACAATGCATAAACAACTTAGTGATAAATGTGAAATGTTGGTAATTACAATGGGACCTTCTTACAAGAAAAATATTGAATCTCTAATTATCAGATCTAGCAATATAATGATACTTCAATCCTAAATTTAACCTGAATGATAAAAAATTAACAAAAGATATAAGGTTTCAAAGAGATTTCTAAATTTAGCACTAAACCTAAGATTAACAATGCAAATGATGAAATACTTGGAATGGAAAAACCCCTCAAAAACTGATTTCTACTTGACCCAAATGGATCTACAATTTTATAGAAACAGTGAAATCTTCTAAGGTGTTAATATTTTTAGATCATGAACATTCATTCAAACAACCCTATTGCAATTGAAATGAATAAACCCTCACAATTGAACTAAGCACAATGAATATAAAGTCTAGGCTAACTATGCAAAGAAACTAACAATCAGTTGGTTGCGAAAAGTATGGACTAGGGATTGCTGCAACACTTCAAATATCAAACCATAAACATCATTCAATCAAATCTAATCCTAAATATCAATTTTCCTCAAAGAAATTCTAAAGATAGAATAACAAGAACCATGCAAGATAAGAAGAACACAAGTATGGCACCAAATCACAATGTCATTACTTGCATCAAATTATCCACTGTAAAAAAAATTCTAGCTTTCTGTTACAATATTTTCTTGAGAACAACTACTTGCTAACTCTTGCTCTACTTAATTCGCTTCTAAACTAGCTATCTCTCTATTTGCCTATGTCTATCCTTAACCCTTACAAATGAGGAAAAATGCCATATTTATAGAACCCCCAAAGCATGTCGACCTAGTTAGGGTTTTACAATAATAATCAGGCACAACAAGTCGGCCAAGAGAAATTCAAAATGAGATAAAATATGCATTAGATGTATGAACTTCATCCAGGTCGGCCTAGGATCTCCAATTTAGCTCAGACCAATGCATGCCAAAATAATAGGGAAGCACAAATCTCGATGTAGCCCATCATTAACTACCTTCCCCTTTGTCTTTATTCTGATCCAACATTTCATGCGCCTTCAAAAGCACCCTATCCAAGTCGGCCACAAGTGGTAAAGGAAAAACCTTAAGTTGGCTCTCAATTGATGTAATTTCCTCCCTTGATTGTTCACCGATTTATCCCACTCAACCTTATATGTTAGGTATTTATCAATGACAACAACGTAGGTGGACGCATCATCTAACTGGTGTTCAGTAACATAATCATCACTGACTGGAGCATAAACATCATGCCACCACTTTCTTAACTGTTCAAAACTCAAATATTTAGGGGCAATCTTCCTTCTCCCTGTCATTATCTCAAAGAAAGCAATGCAACCATTATAGACACCAGTTAGGATATCATCAATTTTTCTCCTCTGCTTGTAGATCTTCTTCAGAATCTTCTCCCTGATTTGCAACACCTCAAACCACTCCCAAGGTTCAGCAGCCCTAGAGGAAGGGAGAATTCCATCACTTATAATCCCGTCCTTGGTGTACTCCATGATGGTTTTAGTTTTTTGCAGTAGGAGATCTGTATCTTCTTTGTCCTGAGCTAATACTTCCTTCAACTAATCAACTACCCTCATAGCATCCTTTCCAGATGATAGAATGTCCCTGATAGCATCATTTCCTTTTGTTCGCACCCCTTGTAGCCAATTTGCAGTAGCAAGAGTGGAAGCCTTCATTATCTCAAGCTCAGTGATAGTTTCCTAGGGTAAGGGATTTGCAGTAGAGGACGAGGGGTTAATGGATTGCAAGGGTTTCATCAGATCCTCCAAGCATTTCTTGAGTTTTTCATTTTCCTTCTTCAGCTCCTGCTTAGTTTGAATTTCTTTCCTCAATCTCCCCAGGATAACTATGCTAGAACCCTAATAATCTTCAATGTCCTTCTCAATGGAAGTGGGCCCTAAATTGATAGTCTCTAGATTGTAATCTTTTGTAGTTACCTCATCTCTATTCTTATCTGGAGCAGGAGTTGCAATGTGGACCACCCTATTACTTTCCTCATCTCTTTTAATCTTTGAGATGACCCTAGCCTTCTTCTTACCCTTATATTTTCCAATCTTGGCCAACAACTCATCCCAGTTAGGTGGAGTGTCCTCCACAACAACCTGCTTTCTCTTTATTTCCTTGTCCAACTGATCCAGAGAGGTGGACTCTAACTACACTTCACTCTGTCCCACTTCCTCTTGCTGACCCCTAGGTGCCTCTTTATCCAAACTCTACTTCTCAGGAACCTCATCTGCCTTACTCTCTTTTTCTTCAGCATGTTCCTCCTTGTGCTTAGGTGATGGAATCTTTTCTGCTTCTTCTTCTTCTTCTCTTGGAGGCGATTTGACCTCTTTAGTCCTAACAGGTGACACTTCATATGCAACCAAGGGAGACTGCATCACCTTTTCAACTTCTGTTTTTGCACTATAAAGGTCACCCTCATGAAATTCCTCTCCCTCAGTGTCTGGATGATCTTCAACTTTCTCAGATTCACTTGGTTCGTTTTGAGCTTCATGGGAAGAAGAAACATCATCATGCTGTTCCTCATTAGAAGTAACTAGAGGAGGATCTGCTTTGGGCACACTATCCTTGGGAGAAGGAGTCCTTGACCTCCTTGTGTACATCCGTGCCTTTTCCTCTAAAATCTCTACATTTACCATAGGTGGACCCACTTCAACTCCATCCTTGGTGTAGAGCCATAAAAATGTATGATTCTATGGAGTAAGAACCACCATTTCAGCCCACATCAATAGAGCTATTCTAATTAAAAGCAAAACCAGAAATGCAAATCTAAACTACAGAAAACAAATAATGCTTTTAAAAGAAATCAATCTCCATTGTCTCCCTATCACCAAGATCTTTGTTTATGCCTTTGCTCTCAGATTTTTATGAACACAAAATGCAATAAAGAGGCTATGGTGAATGAGAAATGCAATCAAGATGCAAAGATGATATGAATATGTAAATTTGTGAGCAAAATTTGTGAGAGAGAAAATGAGAGGGAAATCCCACTTTAAATAGGAGTTCTTTGAGGATGGAGAGGGGTTGAAGATGAAATGTGGGATAAAAGATGTGAGAGAAGTAAATGCCATTATCCCACATTGATGGGTTAAATGTTATGCATGAGAGTGAAAGTGATAAATGGATATTAGATTAAAATGAACCTAAATGATTAAATATGAATAAAATGTTTTAAAGATGCTTTACTAAAATGTAATATTTGATGAACGATTTATGCACATGATATGATTAATATGCAAGTTATGATAATTAGTTTATTATGAAATAATAATAAATGACTATGATAATTGATTTATTAATGGAGATGAATATGAAACAATTATGGATGATAATGATAATTGATTTAATATGGAATGATGTTTGTGACTTAATATGCAAATGGATTATAAATGATTTATGATTTATTATGCAAACAGGTATGAATGATAGCACAAATGGACATGAACTTTAATGCAACGAATATTGAACGAGCATGAGATGGTTCAATGATTTGATGAAATGCATGAATAGAAGAAAGTATTGAATGAATTGATTAAGTAAATAGTAATATCTATTTAATCAATAGACAAATATTGTTACGATTGTGAGGACAAATTTGAGTGTCTACATTTTGCCCCTCTTTGAGACAATGTAGCTTGTCGCGTTTTTTTAAAGAAAAAGATTGATCAACTGATATGCCTCAAAGATATATTGGTAAGGATTATGATAAGAATGGTATGCCCCCTCGAGAGATTGATCGAATAGATTGTAAGAAGATTAAGCTCTCGATAGATGTCTAGAAAGTGATTAGATACCTAATATTGCGCAAGTGATAAAGCGATGATGTACATTTTGATGAAAATGCACAGTTGATGGGCGTAACTAAACAATTGATGGAAATGATCAGTATAGCCAGGTTGATGAGCTAATGAAGTTGATTGAGCTGATTAAGCTGATTAAGAATGATGCTTATGCAAGACAAGGTGTTGCTATGATGTATTGACTGATTGATTAAGGGGACATGAAATTTTGAGAAGTAGGTTGATTGTTTTGAGATTTGATTCAAGAGACATATAGCAATTGTATAAAGTAATCAATTGATTTCTCTACGACAAGAAAGATGAAGAAAATGAAATGCAAGATGGAAGAGAATGAAGGTGATGAAGCCTCTTGTTCCTTTTAAGTGCTTTTATCATCATTGAGCTTATTATGTTGCAAAATAGTATAAGCGTTTAGATAACATGAACATCTAGACAACCTGAATACTGTTTGCATTTTTTATTTAGTAATGAAGTATAAGCATCTAGGTATAAGAACCTTAGATGACCTGAATACTTATTGCATGGAAGACACTATCAGACAAGGAATGCTCTCATCCACATTATACTCATAGGTCCGTGATGGTTTTAGACAACCATGTCCTAAGATGAGTCATCTTGTGAATAAGAAACAATCCACAAACAAAAAACAAGTGAATATGCCCCATCCTCACCTCTCTAGTCTAAGACATCCTGGAGAAGCTAAAAGGCATGTCACCAAAGATAAAATCATAAAACAATCAAAGATAAACAAACAAACATGCATCATGCTTCGATATAGAATCGATTCTTGGTATGGTTTTATATGTTTGATTGGATTTGAAAGGTGGATTGATATATATGTTATAATGTTTGCTTGATTGTCAACACTTGCATGTTTTGATTTTGTTGAAGTTCAAAGCCGTGTGGTGATATGAAAGTGTCACTATTTTTTGGAATTTTTGATTTTTTTGGGATTTTTGGAATATTTGATTTTTTTGGATTTCTTCTGGACATTTTATGATTTTTTTTGAATTATTTTAGACATTTTATGATTTTTTTTTGAATTATTTGACATTTTATGATTTTTTTTTTGAATTATTTCAGGACATTTTATGATTTTTTTGAATTATTTCAGGACATTTTATGATTTTTTTGAATTATTTCAGGACATTTTATTTTTTATTTTTTAATTATTTCAGGACATTTTATGATTTTTTTTGAATTATTTCAAGACATGTTATGATGGAAATAGACGAGCAGATAGACAAAGAGGGTAGTTTCTCTGATCGTGAGATGCCCCAGTGAGGGATAGGACCGACCTAGTATGCATGGCGAAGCGAGCAAGCGAGGGGAATGTTAAACAATTTACAAGCCATGGTGAGTGTGAAAAGGTCATTATGAAGTGGAGGATGAATGAAAAGAGAATGAAAAGATCAAGTAGAGCTCCAAAGGAAAGAGGAGCAAAGCCTCTACACATGGTGCCGATTTCTCAGTTTTCACCATGGTACTTGCTCCAAGTGCCACCGAAGTGGTTTTCACCATTGAATGAATGGATTTCTCTTTTTTTTGTATTTTTAGACTTTTTTTTTTGTATTTTTAGGACTTTTTTCCTTTTTTTTGTATTTTTTCAGGAATTTTTTCCTTTTTTTTGTATTTTTTTAGGACTTTGAAAAGATTTCCCTCTGAAGCATTTAGGTGTAAAAATTGTGAATGTGCATACTGTTGATGGGATCACTAAGAATTTCACCTTCCAGAGTAGATAATTGGTATGCCCTAGATCCATACACAACAGTGATAACGTATGGACCCAACCAGTTAGGCTCAAATTTACCCTTCTTTTCTCTGTCTTGTTGAGTGTAAGGATTTTCGTGAAGAACAAGATCCCCAACCTCAAATGTACGTGGTTTCACTTTCTGATTATAACTTCGACACATCTGTTGCTGGTATGCTCTAAGATGATTGAAAGCAGTTTGTCTTCGTTCATCCAACAGTTCCAACTCCTGCAAATGGGAAACTCTGTATTCTTCATCACTGATTTGATTGTGCAAAGAGATGCACAAAGAGGGAAACTCGACCTCGATGGGAAAGATGGCTTCAGATCCATAAACAAGGGCATATGGGGAAGCACCTGTGGGAGTGCGGACACTCGTGCGATAAGCCCACAGTGCAGGATTCAATTGAATATGCTAATCTCGACCAACTTCATTGACTATCTTTTTAAGAATTTTGAGAATGGTTTTATTAGAAGCCTTAGCCTGGCCATTACCTTGAGGATAGTAAGGTGTGGAAAAATGATGTTGTATATGGAATTTCTCACAGAGTTCACGGACATCCTGATTTTTGAATGGACGACCATTATTTGTGATGATGGATAAAGGAATGCCATAACGACAGATGATGTAGTTCAGTATGAATGTGGCTATTTGTTTTCCAGTGATTTGAGTGAGAGGAACAACTTCAATCCATTTTGTGAAATAGTCGGTGGCAACGAGAATGAACTTATGACCATTGGATGGAGGATGGATCTTTCCCACGAGATCGAGTCCCCACTGATAAAAGGGACATGGTGTAGCAAGAGACTGCAATTCTTGTGTAGGAGCATGTATCAAGTCTGCATGTTTTTGACACTGCTTGCATTTTTTAACAAACTAATGGGCATCCTTTTCCACTATAGGCCAATAATAACCCATAGGCAAGAGTTTCTTGGCTAAGGTAGGGCCGTTAGAATGTGCCTCACATATACCTTCATGTACTTCTTGTAAAGTGGTGTTGACCTCATTGTGCTCAAGACATCTGAGTAAAGTACCATCGAGACCTCAGCGATAAAGGGTATCGGCTAAGATCACAGTGGGAATCTTGACAGATAAAGGTTTTACGAGATTTATTGGATAGGTTTGATGGCAAGGTGTTATCTCGAAGATAGGTATAAATATCCCCATACCATTGGGAATTAGGACCAACAATGAGACAAATCATTTTAGATTGTGGTATATTGTAAGTAGGTTCCAAAAGAGGTTCTACCAGGAACTCACAATAAGCGGCATTACTTGGCATTTCTACAAGTGAACCAATTGTTGCCATTGCATCAACAACTCTATTGTTATCTTGAGGAATCTGATCAAAAGAGATTGATGTGAAATAGGACTTGAAGTCATCCACCATTCTTTTGTAAGGAATCAATTTTTCATCTTTTGTTTTATAGTCATCATTAACTTGTCTGATCACTAGCTGAGAGTCACCAAGAACATGCAACTCAAGGATATTCCATTGCACAGCTATACGGAGCCCAGAAAGTAATGCCTCATATTCTGCAATATTGTTGGTACATGGAAACTGTATCTTATAAGCTTTAGGTATACAATCCCCTTGTGGAGTGACAAAGAGAATTCCAGTGCCAGAACCACCTTGTGTGAGGGAGCCATCAAAATATAAAGTCCACAGATGTGTAGATTCCATGTTGAAGATTGATTCATCAGGAAACTCTATAATAAGAGGATAATCATCTATCATAGGAGCATCGGCGAGTTGATCTGCAGTAGCTTGTCCTTTGATTGCTTTTCTTTCTATATACTCAATATCAAACTCACTAAGAATCATCACCCATTTAGCTAATCGTCCTGTGAGTGTTGCTTTGTTCAAGAGGTACTTAAGAGGATCAATTTTTGCAATGAGCTTTGTCTGGTGTGTAATCATGTAATGTCTTAGCTTCTGTGATGCAAAAACTATAGCAAGGCATGCTCTTTCAATAGGGCTATAATTGAGCTCGTATCCCACTAGAGTACGACTGATGTAATAGATTGCACATTCCTTTCCTTCAGAGTCATGTTGTGCCAAAAGTGCCCACAGTGCCATGGTGGTTGTGGATATATATAGAAGTAAAGGTTTGTCATTTGTAGGAGGTACTAATACTGGTGGTGTCATAAGATATTCTTTGATTTTCTGAAAACCTTGTTCACACTTGTCGTCCCATCTAAATGAAACATTGTGTAACAAATGCTGAAAGGGTTGACATTTATCTACAAGTTGTGCTATAAAATGATAGATAGACTGAAGTTTTCCTTGTAATGATCTCAACTGTCTGATATTCTTAGGCGGAGGCATTTCAAGTATAGCTTTTATTTTTGTAGGATCAAATTCAATTCCATTAGATGAGACAATATATCCAAGGAGTTTTCCAGAGGTTACCCCAAAGGCACATTTCTTTGGATTCAATCGGACCTTGTATTGTTCTAATCTTGTGAAAATTTTATCCATGATCTCTAGATGTCTTGCTCTGGTGTAGGATTTTCCCAACAAATCATCTACATAGTCTTCCAAATAGTTATGCATCATGTCATGGAAGATAGTGGTCATTGCACATTGGTAGGTAGCTATGGCTTTCTTCAACCCAAAGGGCATGACATTTCAATAGAAGGTTCCCCAAGGACAAGTGAATGTTGTCTTAATTTGATCTTCAGGAGTAATTTTAATCTGATTGTAGCCTGAGAAACCATCCATGAGGGATAACATTTCGTGCCCTGCTGTCAAATCCACTATCATGTCAATGTTTGGAAGTGGGAAGTCATCCTTAGGAAAAGCTTTGTTTAAATCTCTAAAATCTATGCAAACTCGGATGCCCCCATCGGGCTTTGAAACTGGTACTAAATTTGAAATCCAATCAGCATAGTCAATAGGTTTGCTAAATCCCACATCTAGCAATTTTTGTAATTCAGCTTTTACCAATAGAGCAATGTGTGGGTGCATTTTTCTCAACTTTTGTTTAACAGGTTTTTCCCCCGGTGGTAAAGAAAAGTGATGCATTACTAGATCTGGATCAAGTCCTGGCATATCTGTATAGGACCATACAAAGTTAACTTGTTTTTCCTTGTAAAACTGAATATGCTCTATTCTCTCTTTAGGTGTTAATGATTCTGCTAAATGAATTATCTTTGGTTTTTCTTCTGTTCCCATATTTGTTGGTACTGTCTTCTCCACCAACAGAGATGATTTGTCATGATATACTGCTAAGGGAAGTGTGTCAAGCCCTCCATCCTCGGGTGCCTCAGAGAGGTTTTCACCCTTGGATGCATCCTTTATTTTTACTTTTGTCAGGTCTAATAGCGCCGCAGAGCATTTTTCACTAGAAGACCTATTTATATTTTCAATAATTTTGTGACTAAAAGGCTTGGCACTCCCCCCAAAATAAGCCACACTGTTGAGTTCTATGATGAATCCTGCTTTATGATCCTCAAGAGGTGTTTCTTTTCGTGCTCCTAGAAAATTTATGATTGCTTCATCATTTTCAAATACATCCAACTATGGTGGTCCCTTTTGATTGAAATCAATGAGTTCAGGGTGAACCAAGGGTAAAGAATCATGACTCGAGTCAAGATTTGGAATGGATTCAAGGGTACAAATATTATGATCGGGTTTAGGGGTAGGGACACTATCATAGTCATAAATGTCAATGAAGTCATCGATGGAACTTTCCTCATTTGTCTGTGTAGCATTAGAGGACTCTACTTCCTTACTTGAAGCACACGTGGTACTCAAGGTCTTATCTTTCTACGCATCATATCCTAAACTAGGGAATTTTTGCGTACGAGTAGGTTGTATTGGTTCCAAGATACCCTATTTCTGTAAGCCAAGAGGACTTTTACCATCATATCCCATTTGTTTCATAATATCAAATCCTTTACCATATTGTTCAATAGGTATCTTTATTTCAGTCTGTTCTTTTTTTGTATCTTCATCTTTGTATAACCATTTTAGGAGATTAGATTCTTCTGTTTCATTATAAAGGGCTCCCCATTTTTTGAAAGTATTTGATTTACAAATCACTGTGGTATTTGCATATGATGTGGTCTTAGTCATTTGTGGTTTTCCATAGGTGTGGGGAGATAAAGGTAGTTTTCCGATGCAAAGAGCATGATTCAAGGTATATTCTCCCACTCTTTATTCTTTTACCTGTATTTTATCTCGGCTGCATTGGATTTTGAGGAAGATGCTTTTAAGGACTTAGGATCAACATATGCTTGGGAAGGAAATTCTTCACGATTGCTTGGGATTGTGATTTCAGTTTTAGGGCTTAGATTATGGCAATACATGAAAGGGTTTGGATCTCCTCGTATTGTGATTTCAACACCATTATGGGGGAATTTAATGCATTGGTGGTATGTAGAAGGTACTGCTTGCATTGCATGAATCCAAGGTCTTCTAAGGAGGATATTATAGGTCAGTGGGAGATCAAGGACTTAGAAAACCACATCCTTTACCACAGGGCCGATTCTAATTGGTAGAGTAACCGATCCTTTAGATGAGCGTTCCTCTTCATCATATGCCTTTATGGTAATCTTTTTACTTGGATCAACTGCATTTTTAGAGAACCCTAATTTTGTGATCAATTCTTGAGTACAAATATTAAGGCCTGCTCCTCCGTCTATCAAAACTCGCTTGATCTTAACATTATGGATGAGGACGTCAATGTGTAAAGCTGCATTATGTGGTTGTCGAAGGGATGAATCATCATTTTTAGTAAAAGTGAGAGTATGAGGAGAGGTGATGTGTCCCACCATAGCTTGGAATCGATCTACATGTAGGTCTGTAGGCACTGTAGTAGTAGCAAGTGCTTTATCTAAGATAGCTTTGTGCTCAGGAGATAGGCATAGTAGCTCGAGTATAGAAATTTGTGCGGGTGTTTTTCCTAAGTGCTCTATGAGGTTGTATTGTGAAGAGGGTGTAGTAGGTTTTTCATTAGGACCTTTAAGGGTAATGGTGCCTTTGCGGGTAGTAACCTTGCAATTAGGTTCTTTTCCTTTTATGATGAAAGTGTTGACATGATTATCGACCTCATTGATGTTATGTATGGTATAGTCATACTTAGCAGTAGTATAATTTATGCCATCACTAGATTCAAGAGCCTTTCCTTTATCCTTGTCATGCTTAGGGAGAGGGTTTTTAAACACCTCATGATCAGAGTTACCAGAAGGAGTGTGTCCATCAACTGATATCTTACTGTCATCAATAAGGTCTTGTATTAAATGTCGAAGTTTATTGCAACTATTAGTCTTATGTCCTTTGTGTCTATGATAGTTGTAAAAGTGATCTTCATTCCACCATGGGGGTTTGACTTGTGGATTATATTCCTTTATTTCAGGTAGCGTTATAATATTAATTTCAAGAAGTTCTTTTAATGCGGATTCAGGTGATTGTCCCAATGGTGTAAATTTCGTTTAGGGAAACTTCTTTGTTTATCTTTTCCTTTATCTGAAGATGGACCTTTGAGATTGTAAATAGGGGATGATGTTTTAGTTGTTTTTGCATCGACAACTCCGTCATTGACTACATTCTTGTTCTTAACCCAAAAAGGGGTCTTGTTGTTTGAATTCAATTTTTGATCTTTATCATTATTAAGTTTAATAGTTCCATCATCAATGAGGGTTTGTTCAATTCAAAATCCCATTTCTATGGCTTCATCAAAGGAATCCAAGAATTTGAGGTGAAATTCCCTTCTAATTTCTTTGTTCAAATTTTGAGAAAAGAGGTCAACCAATTCTTGTTCAGGAATGGTATAATGCAGTCATTTTGTTAAATGTCTCCATCTTTGTAAAAATGACACAAAAGATTCACCTTGTTTTTGTTTGGTGTTGAAAATATTTGTCATGGTCACTTTAAGGTCACAATTGAAACTATAATTGGGGACAAATTTATCAGCCAATTCTTGAAAAGATTTGATGGTCGAGGCTAATCGTGAAAACCATTCCATAGCTTCTCCTCCGAGACTGCAAGGAAATAATCTCATAAGGTATGTTTCATCAACTACAAATTCCATGGTAGTGGCAAAAAATTGTCTTAAGTGGTTCTTAGGATCTCCTTTTCCATTATATTTGTCAAGTTTTGGTATGTCCCAATGGTTAGGAAAAGGTGGAATTGGTATGCTTGGATCGAAGGGATAAGGACATATGTCTTCAATGCAGAACTTGTGAGTCGATGTTTTACTGTTCTTGAGAGTATCCAATTCTTGTCTTAATGTTCTAAGCTCATCCAAAATAGGATCATTTGTAGGTGCAGGTTTTGATGTCTTTGAAGATCGCTTGTAACCAGTTGTAGCTAAAAGGGTATATGATCTTTGATCCTACCATCATTGTTTGTTTTGGGATTCTTAGATTCACTAGATTTAGGTTGGTCATTCATTGTGAGTAATGATATGTCAAAATTAGGAGGCATTTTGATTCCTTCATCAACAAGGGCCTTGAAGTATTATTGTGGGTTACGTTTGACTACCTCCGTAAGAAGTTTAGTGAATTTATTATTGTTGAGAGCTTCATTTATGGTGGATTGTGTTATTTCTTCACTATCATTTTCACTTGTTTCACTAGTTGCAACACTAATGTGATCTTCCCCATCAAAGTCTTTTCCCCAAGGGTTCCCTTCTTCTTGAAACATTTTTGCTCTTGTTCTACGGGTCATAGGTGATTTGTTATGATTTTCAATCCAAGGTAATGTATGATACCTAAGACTAGGATGCAAATGAAAAGGATATGATTCTAAGATGGGATATGAAAATGGTATGGTATGATATGACAAGCTAAGAATGCACAAGCTAAAAAGTAACTCTAGGTCCAAAATTGGTTATGATGTAAAGACTTTACTTGTGTTATGATGAATAGACACAAAAACCCATAATCAAGAGAGGGTATGTAGGAGATGATGTACTCCAAAAGGATTGCCTTACTCAAGGATAATGGTATGTTTCCCTAACTCAAGGATGGTGAACCTCAAGTGATGCGGGTGATAGATAGCCAATAGTTTGATTTCAAGACCTAGGAAGAGTAGCCTAAGTGCAAGCTAAATGTTTTATTTGATCGATGATGAATATGCAAAGGGATAAATTCTTAGAACATGCAAAGGTTAGGTGAGATGGTCTTGATGCGCAAAAGGGGTTGAACATGAAAGAACTAGGTGGAATGGTATATGTATGCAAGGACTATGTAATGTGACCTATGTATACAAGACTAGGAACATGCAAGAACTAGGATGAAAGGGATATGAATATGTAAGGACCACGAATATGCAAGGACTAGGTGGAATGCTAGGATTGAAAGATCAAAACTGAAGGATGATGTCCCCAAGAAATCTAAGTGATAGGTTCACGTGGGATGTTTATGTTGTTGGACCTTTTGAGGTTTGCAAAGTTTGAGTTGTTGCAAGTTTTTAAGGTGTGATGTTTGTTTGAGGTCAATTGTTTGTGTTCAGATTTGTGAATGTGGTGAATACTGCTTGAAAATCCAGAAAACACTTGATAAGCACGATGTTTTGGTGTATGCAAATGCACATGAGACAAGCACAATCCTAATAGGCTAAGGGTTTGTATACTTGATATAGCCCACCGATAGACCTCAGATTGGTGCTAAACACCTTTCCTTCTTGAGAGCGGATAGCTTAGAAGTTTGGTGGAATTGGCTCCCCTCCACGGCTCATTAACTTCATTCGAGCATGCCAACTTTACATTCTTGGGTCATCACTTCCCAAGAACTGCTATCTCTACTCAAGGGAGTCAGTAGTCAGTATCTTTGGGCATGATACTGTACCCTGCACTATACCAAGCAACAACTGAAAATGGTTGGCTTCTAAAATGATAGGTGTTTAGTTAGGGCATCCGTTCGAGTGGCCACACATGGGGTGAGAGATTAATCACCAATTAGGTGGCACTCCAGCCTGAAGAGGTTACACTCAACAGGGTTTATGGGAGTACTACTCCATCCGTGTGACACATCCGCACTCATGGTACTTGAACTTTCCTCAAGCACCCATTTTATATCCCGGCTAGAAGTGGCTTGGCTTTAGCCTATTACTGATTGAGTCGTCCCTTAAGGTGAGTACTTTTTCCCTTAAGGCAGGCCCATTTCTAGAAATAATAACCATTTCTCTTACACCCAGGATTGCTCGAAAGTGCAAGGGGAGAGGATACTTCGATTATTAAGTCGTGAAGGTGACAAAAAAAATAAGGTGGGTCTAGTTTTCTGATCACCTAGTTTTCACAAGATGACCACCTTCAAGCATAGTCAAACAGAATCAAGCAAATGTTCATTGACCCCCTAGTTAAGCCTATGTGGAAGAAGACAATTGTTCATTTTTTAATGCACCAATTAAAGTGTTTTATAATCTAAAAGACAATTGGTTTCAAAATCATGTCTTCGACAAATGTTCTGCATCAAAATCTCATTAGTAGTTTCATGTCTCCTTTCTTTGACAAGCGTATGTTTTGATTTTCAATTCTTTTCCAAATGAACCTAGCAAAAGAAACCAAATTTAGTCACAAAACCAAAACTTAACCAAAATGAAAACTAACATAAATTTAAAGAAAAATAATCTAAGAAAAAAAAAGTTAATCTAAGATAAAAAAGCTAATTTAAAAGTAAAAGTTAATCTAAATTCAAAATCTAAAGTTAGAGATTAAAAACTAATCTAGATTCAAAGTTAATCCAAATTTAAAACTTATCTAAGTTAGAAACTAATTAAAAACTAATCTAATTTAAAAGTTAGTGCAAATTAAAAACTTAAAAAAAAGTTATTCTAATTAATCAGAATTAAAAGCTATTCTAAATTAAAATTAATGTAAAACTAAAAGCCAATATTAAAAATTACTCTAGATTAGAACTAATCTAAAGTTAAAAACTAATCTAAGAATTAAAAACTAACTTAAATCTAAATCTCTAATCTAAATTCTAAATTAACTCTAAACTAAGAATCTAATTTAGAAAGTCAAAATCTAAAAAAAAAAAAAAAACTAAGAATCCAAGTAAAATCTAAATTAATGATTTTTCATGATTTAAAAATCTAAGCTAAGCTAAAAAAAATAAAAATAAAAAAAAATCTAATTTAAATCTAAAATTAAATTTAAAAGCTACATTAAGAAAGAAAGAAAAACTGTAAAAAGCAAAATCTAATCTAAATTAAATTAGTAACTAAAATCTAAACTACATTAAAAGAAAAAAGAAAAATGTAACTAAATAAGAGATTAAAAACTAAACTAAGAACTAACTTAAATTAAACGAAAACTAAATTGAACTAAGCTAAATTAAAATAAAACTAAACTCAAACAAAATCAAATTAAAAACTTACACTATATTAATACTAAACTAAAAAAGAAAACTAAAACAAACTAAAAATGACTGTAAATTAAAATAAGAGAATCAAAGTCACACAAGAAGAAAATAGAATTGCATGTTGACAGTAAAAATCCTCCAGACTTGGAATAGAGACAAAAGATTGCAGATTGCAGCTGACAAAATATCTTAGAATAGCCATTGCCCCATGAACTATAATGATTGCAAGACCTACACAGAATGCAAAATGAGCACAAAAAAGATGCAATTTTTTTTTAACACAGCTAATTAAAAAAAAATTGAGAGATGCAAACAAAAATACGAAAGCATGGACAAGGCAAGCAAGCTGTTTGACAGAGGCATAGACAAGGTATGTGAATTGTTTGCCAATGTGCACAAGATGGTTTTCTTTTCTTCTTTCTTTTTTTTGTTGAAAAAGATTTTAGAAACTTTCAAGCAAATGCTACTTGCAAGTATAAAGCCAAAGGCAAAGAAACTTGCAAGCAAATGTTATTTAGAAAAAAACTCTTCTATTGGTGATAAAATTTTGCAGGGCACAAAAAATGAGCCAAACTAATTTTATTCAAAATTTCCAAGCACATGATAAAAAAATTTCAAACTTAAAGCTTGCTTCAGAAACTTTAAAATATGTTGTGTGAAATATGCACAAAATGGCTCTATTGAAAAAAACTTAAGAAACTTTAAAAAAAAATGCTATTGGCAGGTGTAAAGCTTGCTTTAGTAGCATCCTCCCTGCTTGTGCCAAAATGAAAGTTCTTAAAACAACAATATCCTTTAAAACATTTAAAGCATGAATATTGATGAGCTTTTATTCAAACAAAGCTTTTAAACACACTGGCTTCACCAATTGTAGAGCCATAAAAATGCATGATTCTATGGAGTAAGAACCACCATTTCAACCCACATCAATAGAGCTATTCTAATTAAAAGCAAAACCAGAAATGCAAATCTAAACTATAGAAAACAAATAATGCTTTTAAAAGAAATCAATCTCCATTGTCTCCCTATCACCAAGATCTTTGTTTATGCCTTTGCTCTCAGATTTTTATGAACACAAAATGCAATAAAGAGGCTATGGTGAATGAGAAATGCAATCAAGATGCAAAGATGATATGAATATGCATGTTTGTGAGCAAAATTTGTGAGAGAAAATGAGAGGGAAATCCCACTTTAAATAGGAGTTCTTTGAGGATGGAGAGGGGTTGAAGATGAAATGTGGGATAAAAGATGTGAGAGAAGTAAATGCCATTATCCCAAATTGATGGGTTAAATGTTATTCATGAGTGTGAAAGTGATAAAGGGATATTAGATTAAAATGAACCTAAATGATTAAATATGAATAAAATGTTTTAAAGATGCTTTACTAAAATGCAATATTTCATGAACGATTTATGCACATGATATGATTAATATGTAAGTTATGATAATTAGTTTATTATGAAATAATAATAAATGACTATGATAATTGATTTATTAATGGAGATGAATATGAAACAATTATGGATGATAATGATAATTGATTTAATATGGAAATGATGTTTGTGACTTATTATGCAAATGGATTACAAATGATTTATGATTTATTATGCAAACGGGTATGAATGATAGCGCAAATGGACATGAACGTTAATGCAACAGATATTGAACGAGCATGAGATGGTTCAATGATTTGATGAAATGCATGAATAGAAGAAAGTATTGAATGAATTGATTAAGTAAATAGTAATATCTATTTAATCAATAGGCGAATATCGTTACGATTGTGAGGACAAATTTGAGTGTCTACACTTGGAACCTGCCTTTTGTGATAATCTCACAATTCTCCTTCTTCTAGGCACATGAACATTAACTTTAGGACTCTGGTTTTCAGTTTCCTCCCTACTAGACTTCTTACTCCTTGAAGTATGTCCCCTCTTCTTGGCAATGGGATTTCTCTATTTTTTTGTTTCTTGGGCTTCCTCTACCTAAATACCCTTAATCTTGATTTTAAAAGGAGAATCCATATTACCTTTTCCCTTAGGATCTTGCTTAGTTGACTCCTCGGAAGTGGAATGAGGGTCTAAATCTCCCATTAGATCAGAGGTGCACTGTACACCTTCATTTTCCATCTCCCACGTTTTATGCTTTAGCCACATTCTGGTAAACTTGGTGACTGGATCCATTAATTATTTTAATTATGTCTTTTCTTCCTCTAGCCAATCCACATCACCAATCGTCCTATCCTTAACTGCCTCATAAGTATGGTCCTGAATCAAGTCCCCATCATCTTCGAGTTGATCAGGAACTACCTTCACATTATATAAATAGACTGATTTAACTAGAAGCCAGGAAAAATTCTTCTTCCTTACCTCATATTCATCACTATAATTGGCCCAGTAGTCCTCCAGATCAACCTTATGGCTATACTCTCTACTGGCCTTCTTTTGGGCTTCACCTGTTATATCAAATCTGGACCTCTTGGAATGGAAAGATAAGCCAAGAGTACTCATCTCCTCTTCTGAAGCCAGGGAAAAAATAATGGAAGGACATGCCTCTCCAGTACCTATCCTCAAAGGAAAATATCCACCAAAACCAGTCTTATGTTTGTCTCTTTTAACAACAACATCAAAATCACATATCGGTCGAGTGACCTCCAGAAGTATGATATGATCAGTGGGATACCTTGGAAGTCTGTATGGAGCCCTTTGACAACCATCAATCTGGATATATGAGAAGGTTGGGAATTGAATGAACCAAGCACCATATTTCTTGATGAGCTCCTTGGCTTGATTAGAAATCCTCATGTGCTTTGCACCCTGCAGCAACCTGGTGACATGCATGGTGAATGCATCATTCACCCTCTTGTAACTCAAACTTTCAAAGTGCAATTGAGGGTACCCCTCATAAATAATATCCATTCCAAAGACACCCTTGGTACTTAATCCCTTGTATGGATGAAATCTTGCAAGTGCATAGACTAAGTACGAGGTCATTGTGAAGGTCTTGGTCTGCAACACATTGGACAATTGCTCATGAATCACTCTACTTATGACACCTGCCCAATGATAGTAAGTCTTTTCTTGTTCCATCCTCACAATAACATGACACATCCAATTCTCAAACATAGCAGCATTCTTTAATCCAACCATCCTGCTAAGAAGAGTGATGACATCATAATACTCCTTTTTGAACTTTGCCCTAAATAACTGCTTAGGTAGTTTGGAATAATGAGACTTAGGCTTCTCTAACTAGGAATTGATGAGCTGTTGAGATTTAACATTCTTTTCTTCAGAGTACTCCTTGGCTGCTTCCATGTTGAATGCCACCACATCAGACATATGTGGCATATCAAAAGTCTGAGCTATGGAGACAGGATTCAAATTTGCCACAATCCTCCCCTGAGGACCAATTATCCTCTGTGTATCACCGTCGTAATGCCTGGCACACTCAAGGACTAACTCATAACATTGCACCGTGGAAGGGAAACCAGTTACGTGCACCAATCCTGATTCTAACATCCTCTTAGCCACCAGAGGAAGATCCTATGTTGCCATTCTGCGTTTGAACTCCTCATAATCCCATAGTCCAACATTCGTGTCTGTCAACTATGACTAGAGAGAAATAATCTTACTCTCCGGGATTTTACTCTTCATGTCCATCTTGATTCTTTCTGCTTCAGATATTGAAGATCCCTCCATGTCCTCCTTAGTTTTCCTCGGTGTTACCTTGCTAGATTCAGCCCACACTTAACAAAGGAAACAAAATAAAGATCACACCAACAAAGGTTAATCAATCAAAATCATCATTAAACCTTATTAAACATCATATAGAATGATCATGTTAAACTTACGGTTTCAAGACCATCTGTGGAATTCAAGCCATGGAGGAATTTCAGAGAATTCCAGGCCAGATGGATTCTAGCGGAATAATCATGAAAACACCTATTAGCAATTCAATCCAATCATTATTAATCAATAAACAACATGTGATGTTTCAAAATAGCATAAAATAATCATAAAATGTACCATCACTCATTAACACATCATGCTATTCCATATTCCTTCATATTTCATCAAATTCTGGGAAAATCCACTAGAGATGGATTTTCGCGAAGGAGGAGATACTTGGAAAATTTTGGAAAAAACATGGAATCAAGGATTTCGAAAAAATCCAGAGGCGAAGGAAATCCATGGATAAGGTGAAACTCTGAGAGTATGCGAATTACAGGAAAATGAAGGGAATCAAGAAAATCTTCCAGAGCCGAAAAATCCGCTAGAGATAGAAAATCTTGAACTGAGGACAAAACCTGAACTTCGACACTAAATGAAGATTTTGCTCAGAATAATGGGTCGACCATAAATTTCGAGAATCTAGGCCTGAGACAAGTTTGATATGGGCCCTCTATAGGTTTTCTTAGAATTCTAGGCCAATTCGAAAGTAGACTAAAGTTAAATAGTGATGCCCTAAGTCAAACCCTACAAATCTGCCATTAACACACAGGCAAGCTCAGGATTCAATCATTTCAACTGCTAAGTCTTTACTAGTGGAAATCATGACTCTCAAGAAAGACTCCTCATAATGCAAAGAAACAAACAAGCTCAAAAATCACTTGGAAGACTATAAATCAAACAATGTTATGCAACCCTAGCCATGAAATAATCAAACATTCAAGAATCCGGACCCCAGTAAACTCTATAACATCAAAGAGTTATCCCCAGTCATCAATCAAAAGTAGGGCAATTGAATACATACCATTTGATGTAGCAAAAATTGAATGAGACAACAAATACCAGTTTAATGGTGTCCAACAAAGAACAACACAATGCACATGAAGTCTTCACCAAATCGAATAATTCGCAATTAGTCGCCCAAAATCAAATCCAACACTCAAAGAACAAACTCCTTAGCTCAATCGATGAAAAACAATAAATCATAATGGCATAAAATTCATTAGAGATCGGTTAAATACATCCCTCGCCAATTGTACAAATGACATTAATGCCGCCGACAAGACAACTAGGAAAATATGGTAACTCGACGACAAGACATAATTCAGAAATATCCAGACCACACAGAATTCTGCAAAGAACGAAAATCTCTGAACCACAAAATTCAGTCGGAATATGAGCAGGATCTGGGAAAATCTGGCCAGGGGGGAAAGTCCCAAACTAGGGTAAAAACCTAAAATTCACTCAGAACTTAAGATTTTCAATGAATAACTTGGGGGAAACCCTTAGGAAATAAAAATAAACATTTAAGCACATGCCATAGCAAGATAAATCCTCAAAATGAAAGGGTGAAGACACCAAAAACCAAAGCAAAAGAGGGTCTCTGCGTTCAGTGGGGTGTGTGTACGAAAAATGCACAAGAAATGGCAACTTTGTTGGGAAATGCTCTAGAGCATTTGATGACGGACAAGAATCAAAAACCCAGAATCTCTAGTTTCAGTCTCACTATCAAACAAACAAATCAAAATGCAAAGATTAAAGAATCAAAACCAAAGGGTAGACCGAACCTTCCATAGACTGAAAATCCAAGTGTGTGCATATGAGTTCATTTCCTTCCTTGAGCTATTGCAGAAACCAGGCTTAGTCAAGACATGCTACGTAAAGATTCTAACTTCAAAAGAAACCTGGATAGAGCCTCGCTACCAGTCAGGCATGTATAGCCCTGACGAGGTTATCGCTATGACTCTCCTGAACATAGCTCTATTGCCAATCAGACATTTATAGGCCTGATAGAGATATTTAGATACTCCTGATAATTTGAATTCATTCTTTTGATTTTCAATATTTCACTTTTATTTCTTTTGATATTTTTTACTGTGTCACTTTTTTCATTTCAACCTGTGAACAATGAAGTTCACACTCAGGGTTGAGAACCATGGTGGCGCTGAAGTAGAAATAAGATTTTTCACTTGACAAGACTTCACAAGGATCCTACGACAACATCAGGATTCTTAAGATGTATGAAAGATATAAGATTTTAGAATACTTCAAATTCAAATAAAAAAAAGTGACCCATCTTCTTTAAAACAAACATGTGGACTGCTTGACGATAATAATGACTTCACCCATCCTTTCAAGATACAAGACTAAAGTCCACCAATAAAATACTTAGAATAGTCCAAGATAATGATATATTTTCCATGTAGGTGCAATACATCTAGAAGAAAATAGGAAAACCCTCAAAGCAAGAGCAGAGCAAAAACAAACCAAACCAAAAGCAAACCTACACTAACCAAAACAAACAAAAGCAAAGAAGAGAGGGAAACCTAATCTAAGCAAAGCAAAGCAAAGCAGCAAAAAAAAAAAGGAAACCTAATCTAACTATATACAAGAAAAGAGCTGAAAATAGCTCAAGACTAGAAATCATGCTTCAAATACTGCCCATTGACAGGCAGTGGGATATCTTCTCCAGTGAGAGTTTTCAAACGGAAAGCATTATCTCCCAGAATTTTTGAAATCTGGTAAGGGCCAAGACAAATTTTATCAAACTTTCCATGCTCCCCCTTACAGTCATGGGATTTATCCTAGTAAAGATCCAAGTTAGAAATCCTAAAAGCTTTTACCTTGGTTCTTTTATCAAACCATCTCTTGACTACCCCTTGATGTTTGGAAAAGTTTTCTAGGGCTTTGTCTCTTTTTTCCTCAAGGTGTAACAATTCAGCAAGTCTAGCCTCATGTTTATCTCCCTCATCATAATATTCATTAATGAACTAAAGGGTGGGAATTTTTAACTAAAGAGGAAACACATGCTCTAATCCATAAATCAGGTGGTAAGGTGATATTCCTATGGAAGTCATATCTTGTACGATATGCCCAAAGAGAAAATATGAGTTGGGTATGCCAATCCTTCAGATTTCTTTCTAACAATTTGTGGATAATAGTTAGGAGATTTTTGTTGGAAGAATCAACAAAACCATTACCCTGAGGGTAATAGTTGGATGCAAACTTAATTATAATCCCATGATCAAAATCCCAATTAGAAAACTTCAACGATGAAAATGCAGGACCATTATCACAAACCAAAGACATAGGACATCCAAAACGGTCAATGATACTTGATTCGATGAAATTAATTACCACCTCAGAAGTACATTTCTTGCAAGCGAGGGCCTCAGTCCATCTTGTAAAATAATTAGTGATAGTAAGGATATACCTATGGCCTATAGAGGAAGGCAGATTGATTGGACCTATGAAGTCCATGCCCCACTGTGCAAAAGGTTTTACCTTAAAGACTAGTTGGAGTGGGAGTGCTGCATACTTCTCTCTAGTTGCCGCAGTCTGACACACATGACAAGTTATGAAATGTTTGTGTGTGTCCTTGAACAATGTAGGCCAATAGTAACCAACTCTCGAAATATGGTTTGCTGTAGAAGGTGCTGATCCATGGCCTGTACCATATCTGTCGTGAAATTCCAACATCACTCTTTTAGACTCTGCCTTTTCTAGGCACCTTAAGTAAACATGCTCATGATTTTTCTTATATAGAACAACTCCCTTCAACATGAAACTGTCATTCTTTAAGTGTAATTCCATTCTTTGTACTGCATTAAGATGATCAGGGCATCTCTGAGTCAAAAGATAATGAACGATATCATCATACCATTCGCCAAGAGAAACATCCTCTAGATTGTAATGCTGAGCTGCAAGATCAGGGCCTGTCTCTACCATTGTCCTTGTAAGCCCTTGCCCTCTTACCAGTTTCATGGGTTGAATCTCCATATCATACTCTTGTAACATAGTTACCCACTTGACTCTGCGTTCTCCTAGCTCATTTTGCATCAACAACAGCTTGACTGCAGGATCAAGAACTATTGCAAAGATTTTGTTTATGAGGATATAATGTCTAAATTTCTTTACAACTCTGACTAAGGCATAGGCCTACTTTTCCACACTTGGATATCTCAGCTCCGCATCCTTCAATGGTGCACTCATGAATGCTATGGGATGCTCGTTTCCTTGATCTGATTTTTGAGTTAACATAGTAGCACAAGAGTGATCAGAAGCAAACAAATATATATAGAATGGCTTAGCATAGTCTAGACTCACCAAAACTGGAGCTTCAACAATAGCCCTTTTTTATCTCTACAAATGCTTCCTTTGCTTCTACATTCCATTCAACTTTGGCCTCGTGCTTCAACATTGCATTCAGTGGCTTGACTATTTCTGTGAATCTAGTGATAAACTTCCTCACAAAGATGATATTTCCAAAGAATGATTTCATTTCTTTCTTGCTAGTAGGTGGTGGGATCTTGAGTATAGCTTCTATCCATTATGGATCAATTGCAATTCCTTTCTTAGAGAGAACATGCCCCGACAATTTACCCTTTGTAACTCCAAAGATGCATTTCTTTGGATTGAGAGATATACCAAACTTTCTGTATTTTTGAAAAACCTTGCACAAATCTGTGATATGATCACTTTTCCTCTTGGAAAAGACCATCATATCATCCATATAAATGATTATGCACTTACCAATTATGTCTTTAAAGGAAATGTCCATGGCTCTTTGGAAAGTGGCTCCAACATTAATCAAGTCGAAGGGCATCCTCTTGTAGGCAAAAGTTCCCCACTTGGTGGTGAAAGCAGTCTTGTGCCTGTCCTCATACTGCACCATGACCTAGTTTTATCTTGAATAACCATCCAAGAAAGACATCATCTGAGATCCATTGACAATCTAGAGCACTTCATCTAGTGATGGTACTGGATAATTATCCTTTTTTGATGCTCTGTTTAAGTTCCTAAAATCTACACATAGCCTGATTCCACCATTTTTCTTTCGCATTGGAACTAGGTTTGCAACCCAAGTTGAGTGTCTGATAGGAAATATGATTCTTGCAGATAGTAATTTCTGCACTTCCTTCTATATTATGGGTTCCAGTAGAGAATTAATGGGCCTTTGCCTCTGTCTGAAAGGTTTTACTCCTAGATTGAGAGGGATAGTATGGGTTATGATTGATGTATCATAAGTCTTTAAGTCTTCATAACTCTAGGCTATCACATTTGGATATATATGTAATGCATTGATTATTCCTTTCCTTTCTTCTGGAGTGCACACTTTAACAATAAAGACATTTTTGGCATCATCCTGAGTTCCCATATTATACTTTTCACATTGTCCACTAATGGACTCCCTCTTGGCATCCTGTTCTTGATCCCTGACCTTATCCAGATCAAAGATCCTTTCTAATTGTACCATTCCTCTAGGAATTGTGTTCGTCTTCAAATTAATTACTCCTTCCAAATCCATCTCTACTTCTTGGAGTTTAGTTTCATCAATGATTTGAGAAGCAAAGACATTTGTACTTGTGATAAAATCTAAGATATGCTTGTCATCTTCGAATACTTGGAAGTTGGTGACATTGTCAAGTATTGAGGGTATTGGGGTTAGTTCCACTGTAAACTTTTTTAATCCAAAAAGAGACAGAGGTTGTAATGTACTAGCTACCTGGGCCAGGGAGTCAGCGGTCTGGTTCTTATTTTGTGGAATCAATTGAATGTTGAAGGAATCAAATCCTTCAATAAGATCCCATACTCTATGTCTATAGTTGGTCATTCTTCTGTCATGACAAGAGTATTGTCTCCTAACTTGCTTGACTACTAACTTAGAATGCCCAAAAACTTGCAATATCTTAACCTTTTTCTTTAATGCCATTAACAACCCATGAACCAAAGCCTCATATTCTGCTACATTATTCGTACAATGAAATTGAAGTCTATGAGTAGAAAAGAATGTTTTACCTCTTGGACTAATTAGATCAAATCCTGTCCCAGCTCCTTGCTTTGATTTGGACCCATCGAATCTTAAAGTCCAACAACCAGCAACTACAGACTTCCTTGCTTTATCACTTGCACTGTTGTTGCTGGATGGTTCTTTAGAAAGCATCACTCTTTTTCCTTTGGGATCCTCTTGGACATTCTGGATATTAATTTTAACTGCTAGAGTGGGGTTGATACATTTTTGTATTTGTTCCACTACAACCTGGCACAAGCAACAGTCCAGTTTTGAATGGGAAGCATTATGCACCCTGCACCAATTGGGAAAGAGTAGTTCTCCAAAGTTCATTCCTCTTCCCAACTGAACTTGATCTTCAATGCACTTCTGAATGAACTCTTGAAAATTATCTATCAATCCCAGTTGATTATCTTTCAGATCATCATAATTTTCAATTGGTTCAACTAAGGCTTCAGTACCACTAGATTCTACTGTAAGGTCAATAGGTGCTGTGTGGAACATAAGAACTTCCTCTACATCTGACTCCTTAAGAGGGGCTGTGAGAACATAAGCATCAGGTATGTTAGCCACCTGTATATTAATAACCTGCTGAATTCTAGGATCATAAGCAATATGCATATGAATCATATTTAACTCCCCTACAACATTGAATTCAGTCCTATCCAATTGTGTAACTTTCTTTTGAGAATTAGTAGGAGTAATACCCATAGCTCTACAGACACCAAAAGGCATAACATTGGTTGAAGCACCAGAATCCAACAAATAATCATGCAAATTCTTACCAAATATGCAAACAGAAATCAGGAATGGAGGTGTGTCTATCTTCCCTTGAAACAGAGTTAAGGGAGTATCCACTTGAGCAACCTGAGTTTTGTCCTTCTCTTTTCCCTTATCTCCAAGAGGCAAGTGGACTTGATTATGAATCTGATTTTTCTTTCCTACCGATTGAGAACTAGATGCTCTATTGACACTTTCGCTAACTGGTTTATCTTGTGACATGGAATTTGCATTATAAGCTCCTAGAAATGCATTCCTAATGGTTGGAACTCTTAATAACTCAAATGCAGATAGACTTACCTTTAATTTTTTGAGTTCTTCAGCAACATACATGGCTAGTTGTTCCTCACTCAGATTAATAGGGGTCTCCTTTGGGTATTCCATCACCTTGTCCTTGCTCGCATCAATACCTCTCCCTTTTGGCACATCAGTATGCCCTTGATCTTGAGATAAATATTGCTTGGACACCTGAGGCAGTGATGGATTATTGCTGGCATTAGGATTTGGAGGCATGTTGAAGTTGTTCGGTGGAATGAAAGTAGTGAAGGGGCCTCTAGCTTGTGGATGTCTGTGTGGCAATTCCCTCAAGTCATACTTCTTGACAGGTCTTTGGAAGGTCTGTACTTCTTCAACAAAAGCCTCTTCTTCATCCCTGGGGCCATTGTTATTTACTGGATTCTCATTGAATAATTATGTAATTTCATCCCCATTACATACCTAGTCTGTCTCTTCCTTCAACTGGTCAGATTCCTCTTCAGGTACATTCTCCTTACTTTGTGGAAAAGGAGCATGATTCAGCACCAATACTAGTGAATCATAAGGAGTAGATGGCACTATTTCCTGACTACCTGCTTTGTTCTCTATTCATACTAGAAAATTGAAGTTGCCATTTGAAATTCTTGACAATCTAACTCAGAATGTTGACTCGTTTTATGGAGCCTACACCATCCTGATAAAGCAGCCTCAGCTAGATATACACCTTTAGGAGGCTTCTCTTGATTAACTGGCTGATTGACAAGCTGATTAACTGGTTGATCCAATAGGGCTGGGAATCCTCCATTGTTAGGCCTTGTGTTCCAAGTCTTGTTCTGCTCTGGTGGCTGCCTCCTATCGAACCCTTGTCCACCACCTTTCCCTCTATCAAAATTCTAACTTGAGGATTGTCCTTTATCATAGTTCTATCTTTTTTCATTATTATACCCTCTGTCATTATTATATCCTCTGTTGTTGTTGTATCCTCTTTCATTATTGTATCCTCTTTCATGACATTTCCCTCTATCAACGTGTTGTCCTTGTGGATTTTCTCTATTATGATTAGATTTCATATTTCTCTGAGTAGCTTGCAACTGACTATTCTGGTTCCTCAAGTAAGTCACCTCCATATTCAGCTTCTTCACCTGTTCAGACAATTCATCCAGTCTCCCCTTGTCAAGATTACTGTATAGAGGCTGATTCACATTATTTTGGGAATATCCTACTACAAAATTGGCATTTAGTGATTGGTTTAATACTTTAGAATTCTACAGATACGCAAGAAAACTAGCCTGAGGCTGTATATGAAGAGGTTGATTCACATTTTGCTGAGGGTAGCTAATTGTAGGTGGAACTTGTCTCACAAGAGGTCTTGGGTGAGGAACCATAGGCAACTGAGGTACTGGATTCATGATAGGAGTAGGGTTAGCGAGAGCCTGGTCCAGAGCAGGGACTTGTCCAGGGTGAGCAATGGGTCCTAAAGATGGTAAAGGTCCAGACACATGTCTTAAGGTAGTGCTTACTTTCATAGCCTCAACATAGGCATCAAGTAGGGTATTGGGAGAGTTGTTTTTCCATTTAATGAAGGTAGATGTTAGACTGTCAAGACCTTCATAATAAACCTTTAAAGTAGTGGCTTGATCAACAACATAAGGAGCCTATAATCTGGTATAGGCACGATGAAACCTATTGTTAAAGGATCCTATAGGCTCATTGAATTCTCTCTTAACATTAGTGAACTGATGGTAAAGCTCATTGGAACTAATGGGAACCCTGAACTTTTGCAAGAATGTAGTCTCTAGCTCAGTCCAATGTTGGATAGACCTAGCAGGTAAATGATTGTACCAATAGAATGCATCCTCTCCCAATGAATAAGGAAAGAGTCTACATACTACATCCTCATGATTGATTCCTCTATCCTTAAGGCCAATCTGAAAGATCCTGATGTGTTCCTCAATAGTTCTATTGGGATCATTAACATGGAACTTTGAACAAAAGTGTTCAAGGTTCTTGGGCATGACATTGTAATTGGCGAAACTCGATGGAGATGGGTTATTAGCTAGGAAAGCCATTGGTGGAGATGGGGGTGGTAATGGCTGATTTATGACTGGCTAGGGTTGTGGAATGGGAATGTCCTCAGACTCAGACTCAGATGAACCTGATGAGGATGAGAATGATGGAGATGATGAAGGTGGATGGGAGGATGATGATGATGATGATTCCATCCTTCTGTTGGTCCTTCTAGACCTAGTAGGGTCTCGTAATTCTTGAAATTCCTCCTCTCCTGAAGCAGATCTGGTTCTTCTTCTGAATCTTTCAGGAGAGATGGCATTCAAAAATTGATCCAGCTTGCTTATTCAGGCCCTCCTAGCACCAATCTGTTGATGACATTTTCTATAAAACAACTCAGAAATAATATAATATCCTATCTCTCTTGAAAGGTAAATTTCTATCAGCAAGCCTCAAGAAATAACCCCAAGGTCTCTAATGTCAGGTCTTGACAATGCATAAACAACTCAGTGATAAATGTGAAAATGCTGGTAATCACAATGGGACCTTACTACAAGCAAAATACTGAATCTCTAATTATCAGATCTAGCAATATAATGATACTTCAATCCTAAATTTAACCCGAATGATAAAGAAATAACAAAAGATATAAGGTTTCAAATAGATTTCTAAATTTACCACTAAACCTAAGATTAACAATGCAAATGATGAAATACTTGGAATGGACCAATCCCTCAAAAATTGATTTCTACTTGACCCAGATGGATCTGCAATCTTATAGAAACAGTGCAATCTTCTAAGGTGTTAAGATTTTTAGATCATGAACATTCATTCAAACAACCCTATTCCAATTGAAATGAATAAACCCTCATAATTGAACTAAGCACAACAAATATAAAGTCCAGGCTAACTTTGCAAAGCAACTAACAATTAGTTGGTTGTGAAAAGTATGGACTAGGGATTGCTGCAACACTTCAAATATCAAACCATAAACATCATTAAATCAAATCTAATCCTAAATATCAATTTTCCTCAAAGCAATTCTAAAGATAGAATAATAAGAACCATGCAAGATAAGAAGAACACAAGTATGACACCAAATCACAATGTCATTACTTGCATCAAATTATTCATTGTAGCAACAATTCCAACTTTCTATTACAATATTTGCTTGAGAACAACTACTTGCTAACTCTTTCTCTACTTAATTCGCTTCTACACTAGCTATCTCTCTATTTGTCTATGTCTATCCTTAACCCTTACAAATGAGGCAAAATGCCATATTTATAGAACCCCCAAAAAATGTCGGCCTAGTTAGGGTTTTACAATAATAATCAAGCACAACAAGTCGATCAAGACAAATTCAAAATGAGATAAAATATCCATTAAATGCATGAACTTCATCCAGGTTGGCCTGGGATCTCCAATGCAGCTCAAACCAATGCATGCCAAAATAATAGGGAAGCACAAATCTCGATGTAGCCCATCATTAACTACCTTCCCCTTTGTCTTTATTCTGATCCAGCATTTCATGCACCTTTAAAAGCACCCTATCCAAGTTGGCCATAGGTGGTAAAGGAAAAACCTTAAGTTGGCTCTCAATTGATGTAATTTCTTCCCTTGATTATTTCACCGATTTATCCCACTCAACCTTATATGTTAGGTATTTATCAATGATAGCAATGTAGGTGGCCGCATCATCTAACTAGTGTTCAATAATATAATCATCACTGACTGGAGCATAAACATCATGCCACCACTTTCTTAACTATTCCAAACTCAAATATTTAGGGGCAATCTTCCTTCTCCCTGTCATTATCTCAAAGAAAGCAATGTAGTCATTATAGACACCAGTTAGGATATCATCAATTTGCCTCCTCTGCTTGTAGATCTTCTTCAGAACCATCTCCCTGATTTGCAATGCCTCAAACCACTCCCAAAGTTCAACAACTCTGGAGGAAGGGAGAATTCCATCACTTATAATCCCGTCCTTGGTGTACTCCATGATGGTTTTAGTTTTCTGTAGTAGGAGATCTGTATCTTCTTTTTCCTAAGCTAATGCTTCCTTCAGCCAATCAACTGACCTCATAACATCCTTTACAGATGATAGAATGTCCCTGATAGCATCATTTCCTTTTGTTTGCACCCCTTGCAGCCAATTTGCAGTAGCAAGAGTGGAAGCCTTCATTATCTCAAGCTCAGTGATAGTTTCCTAGGGTAAGGGATTTGTAGCAGAGAATGAGGGGTTAATGGATTGCAAGGGTTTCATCAAATCCTCCAAGCATTTATTGAGTTTTTCATTTTCCTTCTTTAGCTCCTACTTAGTTTGAATTTATTTCCTCAATCTCCCCAGGATAACTGTGCTAGAACCATGATAATATTCAATGTCTTGCTCAACGAAAGTGGGCCCTAAATTGATATTCTGTAGATTGTAATCTTTTGTAGTTACCTCATCTCTATTCTTATCCAGAGCAGGAGTTGCAATGTGGACCACCCTATTACTTTCCTCATCTCTTTCAATCTTTGAGATGACCCTAGCCTTCTTCTTACCCTCATCTTTTCCAATCTTGGCCAACAACTCATCCCAGTTAGGTAGAGTGTCCTCCACAACAACCCACTTTCTCTTTATTTCCATGTCCAATTGATCTGGAGTAGTGGACTCTAATTGCACTTCGCTTTGTTCCACTTCCTCTTGCTAACCCCTAGGTGCCTCTTTATCCAAACTCTGCTTCTCAGGAACCTCATCTGCCTTACTCTCCTTTTCTTCAGCATGTTCCTCCTTATGCTTAGGTGATGGAATCTTTTCTGCTTCTTCTTCTCTTCGAGGCGATTTGACCTCTTTAGTCCTAATAGGTGACACTTCATATGCAACCAAGGGAGACTGCATCACCTTTTCAACTTCTGCTTCTACACTATAAAGGTCACCCTCATGAAATTACTCTCCCTCAGTGTTTGGATGATCTTCAAGTTTCTTAGATTAACTTGGTTTGTTTTGAGCTTCATGGGAAAAATGAACATCATCATGCTTCTCCTCATGAGAAGTAACTGGAGGAGGATCTGCTTTGGGCACACTATCCTTAGGAGAAGGAGTCCTTGACCTCCTTGTGTACACCCGTGCCTTTTCCTCTGAACTCTCTACATTTACCATGGGTAGATCCACTTCAAACCCATCCTTGGAACTTGCCTTTTGTGATAATCTCACAATTCTCCTTCTTTTAGGCATAGGAACATTAACTTCAGGACCCTGCTTTTCAGTTTCCTCCCTACTAGACTTCTTACTCCTTGAAGTATGTCCCCTCTTCTTGGCAATGGGATTTCTCTATTTTTTTGTTTCTTGGGCTTCTTCCACCTAAACACCCTTAATATTGATTTTAAAAGGAGAATCCATCTTACCTTTTCCCTTAGGATCTTGCTCAGTTGACTCCTTGGAAGTGGAATGAGGGTCCAAATCTCCCATTAGATCATAGATGCACTATACACCTTCATTTTCCAACTCCTACATTTTATGCTTTAGCCACATTCTGGTAAACTTGGTGATTGGATCCATTAACTGTTTTAATTCTGTCTTTTCTTCCTCTAGCCAATCCACATCACCAATCGACCTGTCCTTAACTGCCTCATAAGCATGGCCCTGAATCAAGTCCCCATCATCTTCGAGTTGATCAGGAACTAGCTTCACATTATATAAAAAGACTGATTCAACTGGAAGCCGAGAAAAAATATTCTTCCTTACCTCATATTCGTCACTGGAATTGGCCTAGTAGTCCTCTAGATCAACCTTATGGCTATACTCTCTATTGGCCTTCTTTTGGGCTTCACTTGTTATATCAAATCTGGACCTCTTGGAATGGAAAGATAAGCCAAGAGTACTCATCTCCTCTTTTGAAGCCAGGGAAAAAATAATGGAAGGACATGCCTCTCTAGTACCTATCCTCAAAGGAAAATCTCCACCAAAACCAACCTTATGTTTGTCTCTTTTAACAACAAAAAATTCACATATCTGTCGAGGGACCTCCAAAAGTATGATATGATCAATGGGATACCTTAGAAGTCTGTATGGAGCCCTTTGACAACCATTAATCCAGATATATGAGAAGGTTGGGAATTGAATGAACCAAGCACCATATTTCTTGATGAGCTCCTTGGCTTGGTTAGAAATCCTCATGTGCTCTGCACCCTGCAACAACCTAGTGATATGCATGGTGAATGCATCATTCACCCTCCTGTAAGTGAACTTCCCAAGTGCAATTGAGGGTACACCTCATAAATAATATCCTGTCCAAAGAAACCCTTAGTACTTAATCCCTTGTATGGATGAAATCTTGCAAGTGCATAGACTAAGTACGAGGTCATTGTGAAGGTCTTGGTCTGCAACACATTGGAAAATTGCTCATGAATCACTCTACTTATGACACCTTCCCAATAATAGTCAGTCTTTTCCTGTTCCATCCTCACAATAACATGACACCTCCAATTCTCAAACATACCAACATTCTTTAATCCAATCACCCTGCTAAGAAGAGTGATGGCATCATAATACTCCTTTTCGAACTTTACCCTGAATAACTACTTAGCTAGTTTGGAATAATGAGACTTAGGCTTCTCCTGCCAGGAATTGATGAGCTGCGGAGATTTAATAGTCTGTTCTTCATAGTAATCCTTGGCTGCTTCCATGTTGAATTCCACCACATGAGACCTATCTAGCATATCAAAAGTTTGAGCTATGGAGACAAGATTAAAATTTTCCACAATCCTCCCTTGAGGACCAATTATCCTCTGTGTATCACCGTTGTAATGCCTGGCACACTAAAGGACTAACTCATAACACTACACTGTGGAAGGGAAACCAGCTACGTGCGCCAATCCTGATTCTAACATCGTCTTAGCCACCAGAGGAAGATCCTGTGTTACCATTCATAGTCCAACGTTCGTGTCTATCACCTCTGACCAGATAGAAGTAATCTTACTCTTTGAGACTTTACTCTTGATGTCCATCTTGATTCTTTTTTCTTTAGATACTTAAGATCCCTCCATGTACCCCTTAGTTTTTCCAACTGTTACCTTGCTAGATTCATCCTACACTTAACAAAGGAAACATAATAAAGATCACACCAACAAAGGTTAATCAATCAAAATCATCATTAAACCTTATTAAACATCATATAGAATGATCATGTTAAACTTCGGGTTTCAAGACCATCCATGGAATCCAAGCCATGGAGGAATTTTGGAGAATTCTAGGCCAGATGGATTCCAACAGAATAATCATGAAAACACCTATTAGCAATTCAATCCGATCATTATTAATCAATAAAGAACATGTGAGGTCTCAAAATAGAATAAACTAATCATAAAATGCACCATCACTCATTAACACATCATGCTATTCCATATTCCTTCATGTATTTCATCAAATTCCAGGAAAATCCGCTAGAGACGGATTTCCGCGAAGGAGGGGATACTTGGAAAATTTTGGAAAAAACATGGAATCAAGGATTTCAAGAAAATTTGGAGTCGAAGGAAATCTGTGGATAAGGTGAAACTCCGAGAGTATGTGAATTCTAGGAAAACGAAGGGAATTAGGAAAATCTGCAAGAGCTGAAAAACCCGCCAGAGTCAAAAAATCCGCCAGAGACAAAAAATCCTGAACTGAGGATGAAACCCGAACTTCGACACTAAATGATGATTTTGCTCAGAATAATGGGTCGATCATAAATTTTGAGAATCTAGGCCTGAGACAAGTTTGATATGGGCCCTCTATAGGTTTTCTTAGAATTCTAGGCCAATTCGAAAGCAGACTAAAGTTAAATAGTGATGCCCTAAGTCAAACCCTACAAATCTGCCATTAACGCACAGGCAAGCTCAAGATTCAATCATTTCAACTGCTAAGTCTTTACTAGGGGAAATCACGACTCTCAAGAAAGACTCCTCATAATGCAAAGAAACAAACAAGCTCAGAAATCACTTGGAAGACTATAAATCAAACAATGTTATGCAACCCTAGCCATGAAATAATCAAACATTCAAGAATCCAAACCCCAATAAACTCTATAACATCAAAGAGTTATCCCCAGTCATCAATCAAAAACAGGGCAATCGAATACATACCATTTGACACAACAAAAATTGAATGAGGCAACAAATACTAGTTTAATGGTGTCCAACAAAGAACAACAACGAAATGCACATAAGTCTTCACCAAATTGAATAATTTGCAATTAGTCGCCCAAAATCAAATCCAACACTCAAAGAACAAACTCCTTAACTCAATTGATGATAAACAATAAAGCATAATGACATAAAATTCATCAGAGATCGGTTAAATACATCCCTCGCCAATTGTACAAATGACATTAATGCCGCCGACAAGACAACTAGGAAAATCTGGTAACTCGACAACAGGACAGAATTCAGAAATATTCGGACCACACGGAATTATGTGAAGAACAAAAATCTCTAAATCATAGCATCCAGTCGGAATCTGAGCAGGATCCGGGAAAATACGGCAGGGGTAGAAAGTCCCGAACTAGGGTAAAAACTCGAAATTCACCCAAAACTTAAGATTTTCAATGAATAACTTGGGGGAAACACTTAGGCAATCAAAATAAACATTTAAGAAAATTCCATAGCAAGATAAATCCTCAAAATGAAAGGGCCAAGACACCAAAAACCAAAGCAAAAGAGGGTCCCTGCTTTCAGTGGGAGTGTGTGCTAAAACTGCACAACAAGAAAGAGCAAGAGTTCTTGTAGCAATAGCAAGAACAAGAGCCCATGCAGCCATAACTGGGAGAAAAATCAACACCCTTGTAGTCAGAATTGGCTAAACAATCAGAATCCCTATAGCTTGGTCCACATGAAGAGCAAGCATTAGTGCCAGGAATTTTTTTGGTAGGAATACATAAGCCCTCTAATTTTTCAATGCACATGGTAGCCATGAACTTATGGAATGGGATGCAAAGGAGGGAAGAGGAATGGAAAGAGGAGAAACACAGGCTGAGGAAGGAAATTAAGAAGAAAGATGAAGAGATAGAAGAGAAGAATACAAAAATTGTTGCTTTAAAGGAAAAAGGTGGACAATATAGCAGCCTTAGTAGCTTAGATATTAGAGTGTAGGACTCCTCCAAGGGTCTATGCTCTATATTTGAAGGAGAAGAATTTCTTTCTTCTAAACTAGCAAGGATTATTTCAGGTTTGAATCCTTCCATTGAGACTCCTCTTGATTTTTTCTAGGCTTATCAGATTGCTCCTCCTGAAATGAAAAAATTGTTGTGTGAATTCTATTTACATAATTATGCTATGTTCTAAGATCATGATTGGAATCCATTTTTGTATGTTGGGGATCTCCAATTAAGGGCATTCATGTCCTAGATACATAATGAAATTAGTTGGGGACAACAGTTTAGGACTTATATGAAAATATAATCCAACACCCCCTACCCATCAGGGATGAATCTAGAAACCTAGGAGACATTTACAAGGAATTGCATAGATTCCATTACCGACCAAGCTATAGCAATAGGATCTTGCCTATGAGAGAAGCAGTTTACAAAGAATATGAGAAGGTAGCAAAAATCATAGGGGAATCTATAATGAGATATATGTCACAGAGGTGGAATAGTCCGACTAATGAGTTAAAACAAGCTGAGCCTCACTCTCTATAGAACTATGCTGTATCATGCAAAAGAGTTGATAGATATATACAAATTGGATGGTTGAAGGGACAATTTTGGCTTCCATTAAATTTTCAGCCACCTATCCTATTATGGCCTATGCAAAATTTTAGGTATTACCAATATGATATAGCTGTAGAGAGGAAAAGATGGATCAGGTTGGACAACAAGCAAGGGTTCTATTGGGACCCTAATTTATACATTGCAAGAACTGATGTAGGACAACTGGTAGTTGCAAATTTTAGGGCATTGACTAAGCAAAAGAACAACCCTTCCTCTGCTAGAGGACCAAAAAAACCTTAGGTTGGGGGGAGCGATGAGTTCAATTTATGCTTCAATTTTGATAGAGTTTGTTATCCATTTGCTGTTGTTGTCATAAACTTTGATACTTGGATGTTGACCTTTTTATGATATTTCCTCAAAACCATAGACATTGGGCATGAGCTTACTTTTGTAACCTTTAAATGACATTGACATGCTATATGAACTATCTATGTTAATTTTATATGTGGATTAATGAATGTTACTTTAAGATAGTTACAGATATGCAATTGTTGTTTGTACTAATATTGTTGTGTAGATATAATTAGAACCTACAAAATTGTGGAAGATTCTATGAGCTGGTCGTTTGTCATAAGGGTCAACAAGGTGATCATTCAAAGGTCAATGGAGGGAAGACTCTCAATGGAGGGTGATTCCTAGTTTAAATCGAAGAATTGTAACTGTCTTGTAAATGGTCTTAATAGTTTGTTGAGCGAATATAGGAGTTACTGTTGTGCTAGATCTACGTTAAGGAAAACATGCTTGACCAAATTCCACACATGCATAACCTCCTTTCCACTTTTTATGCTTTCCCTAAAGTGGCGTCCTCCTAATCTATTGGAGTTAACCACCTTGCTAGGTAGTTAGTTAGTAGTTTTTCTTCCTATAAATAAGACTCAAATGCTCCTTCTCCGGAGGTTGATTAATCTGATGATGTACTCACATTCTTAGTTTTTTAGTAATACAGTTATGCTGCTCTATTGTACTCATGCTTTCTAATGAATAAAATGAAGTTATAAGTTCGTGCATTTGAGTTTACATTTTTTTTAAGGGATACTCATCCAAGGGGGCCCACTTGGTGAGCATTCCATTCTTTAGTTTAGTTATTACTTTCTATTCAACAATTAGTTAAGAATCTGACACCGTCTATTCCTGCAACCACTAGAATTCCATTCTATGACTGCTCCTGTAGCCAAAGCAAACAAAGTATTTTCCTATCTATTTGCTCAAATTTTCATTTGTCATGCACTTCAGCTTAGTATAGTTATTGGTTGATGCTCAACACTTATGTTATTTCTTTCCAAGCAATTTACTTTCAACATTATGTCTTTCTTAGCTGTAGAATGAATATGGCTACTTTAGATTCCTAGTGCACATACTGTGCTGACCTATTTCAAGTCTATGTCCCTAGGTTGACAAGTTAAATGCACCTTCATGATGATAGAGATAGCTATTCAGATTAGATGTCCAATCTTTGAATCACAACTTTAAGGGCTTAGTTGTTAAATCATTGTAGGAGGCTAACACCAAGCTTTGTATGGAGTCATCATATCAAGTGCACTAGTGGGCCTCTGAATAAGAATATATATTGCTGTAGCAACTACATCACCCCAAAAAGAATTGTTAAGCCCCTTGGTCTGTAGCATACTTCTTGCCATTTCTACCATTGTATGGTTTTTCCTTTCCACTACTCCATTTTGTTGAGGTGTGTAAGCAGTGGTGAGTTGTCTTTTGATGTCATACATATCACAATAATTCTAAAAATCTCTTGAACAAAATTCTCCTCCATGACCAATATTTAAGCATTTGATACTACATCCTTTTTCCTTTTCTACAAGGTCTCTAAACCTCCTGAATTTCTCAAGGGCTTCATCTTTGGTCTTCAAAAAATCAATCCAACACTTTCGTGAGTAATCATCAATAAAAGTAATAAAATATGACAACTTACCCACACTCTTTGTCTACATAGGACCACAAATGTTTGAATCGACTAACGAAAGGGGATAATGGGCCCTCCATGCATTTCCTTTTGAAAATTTCTCTCTTGCATTTTTTCCTTTAGCACATCCTTCACAAACTTATTTATGTTTTTCAACCTTAGACAAACTAGAAACTAATGTTTTTTATTGTTAGAATTTTCAAACTATGGAAATTTAAATGCCCATACTTGATATGCCACGACCAACTTTTGTCCTCATATGCAATATTAGCAAGATTTCTGCTATGTTCTCCAAACTTCAATGGGAACATCCTATTCTCTGACATAGGTACAACTATAACCACCCTATTTCCTTGGTTCTTATCATAAATTATGCATCAATTGCTGATTTTCAAACACTACCTTATAATTTTTCTCACACAATTGCCCAACACTCAATAGATTATGCTTTAATTTTGGAGTGTAATAAATGTCTTTAAAACTTTTCATACCTTTAGTAGGAACTTCCATAGCTCCTTTTGTAGCAACCTCCAATGATTTGTCATCACCAATCTTGATCTTGGATTTGAAACTTTCATCCATTAGAGAAAAAAACTTCTCATTCCTTGACATGTGGTTAAAAGATCTCGAATCTAAATACCAAACATCTTTAGAAATATTTTCATCTTTGTCATAAGATATAAATAAATTATTGGGAGGAGCCTCATTGCCCTCTTGAGCATAATGAACGCTTTTATCTTTATTACCTTCTTTTAATCTGCACTCCCTTTCAAATTGGCGATACCTGTTACAATGGTAACACTGGATATTTCTCTTATCAAATCTACCTCTACCTCTTCCTCTTGAATCACCTCTTCCTCTTGAACCACCTCTTCCTCTATTTCCTCTTGAAGAATTTTGATTTTGACTTCTTCCTTCACTTTGGTTGCTACTACTGGCATCTTCATTCTTTGTAATTTGCAATTTGGAGGAAAAAAATTTCTCATCACTTTTCCCAAATGAATCTCTCAATCTCTCTTCATGAGACATTAGATATCCAACTAAGTGATCAAATTGAAGGGTAGTAAAATCCTTGCTTTCTTCAATGATTATACCAACAAGGCTCCACCTGAATATTAGAGACCTCAAAACCTTTTTTATTACAACCTCATTGGTTATTGATTCTCCTAGAGTGGCCATTTTATTAACCAAATCATTGAATCTAGTACACAATAATCACAGTTTACTTTCTCAGTTTCTTGCATCTTCAAATTTTTGAAGTCTCTCTTCAACGTCCGCAACTTCACAATCTTGACCTGGTCACATCCCTAGTAAGCTTCCTTTAGAGTCTTCCAAGCTTCTACAACTGACTTTGCAATTGCAATCCTCAAAAATAAGCTCTTATCAAGAGCTATTTGAATATGAAACAAGGCTTGAGATTATTTTTAGCCTCCTTAGTTGTTATGTCATTGGTTGGGAGAACATTCCAATCTACTAGCTCTTCATAACCTGTTTCTACGATCTCCCACAAATCTTTCCCTATCAAAAAGGTCATCTTGATGCATCAATATTCATAGTCACTTCCATTGAAATTAGGAATTGGCAAATAATTTAGACCTGACATAAGCACAAAAAATAATAACCTGTTTTGATACCAAATGTAGAATCTAAAGAAAGCCTAATTCCTGTACTAATGGGTTAAACAAGATAACAACAGAATAAACAATATTACATGTAGAGAACTAAAACATCTAACTCATAAATGAAATAGGGCACACATAAAAAAACTATATTTTGTAGGCTGAATTAATGTCTTTATTAATGATGCTTTTATAAAGAAGAACTACATATTAATGATGCTTTTGTAAAGAAGAACTACATTGTTGAAAAAATTCATGTCCCTTCTTGAAGCCACCATTTTCATAAGAAAAAAAATACTTTTCCCAGCCTAGGATGCCCTACCATTCCACATAAATTTCTCTCTACATACCAAATACCAAGATAGTTAATCTACAACATTTAGGACCCATTCCATAAGAAACAGTGGAGATAGAAAGTGGAATGGGTTAGTGTAGCATTTTGGAGACCCTCAACCCTTAATTCTATGTGTAACAGGGTAGTGACAAAGATTTACAAAGAACTCGCACAAAATACAATGTTAAACCCTCAAACTTAGATCAAATTAAAGCTAATTCATGGTATTCTGATATGCAATGAATTTGAAATCATTAGAACACTATACAAGGTCGTACTCTTTTGGAAAAGATCAAAAAATAGTGCAATTTGCAAGAAATAACATTGAATTTATTAGAATGGTCTCAAAATAGACTTCAACAACCCCAAGTTCGAGCCTTTCAAAGGCCTTTTATATTTCTCCTTTTTTTCACGAGGTATGCATTCTGACTCCCCTACTGATGTGGTTTTACCTTTACCAGAGTTTGATTCTACTTGTCAATGGCTTGAAAGTCACACCCTTGTTGGGTATTTTTTTGGGAGAACCCCCCTGAAAGTGTGCTTAAGGAATGGGTTAACAAGGCCTAGGTCCCTCATGGGGTCCACCTTGATATGGTCCAAAACTTGACCAAGGGTTTCTTTCTGTATCGATTTTCAGAGGTTAGTCATGTGCAGGCCATCTTGGGCCATGATCCTTGGTATGTACGATCCTCTTTGTTGGTTTTCCAAGCCTGGACCTATGATTTTACTGTCTTAGATGAGACTAAACTCTAGGTCCCAGTTTGGATTGAGTTTCTTGGTCTCCCTTTTCCTTGTGTACCTTTTTTGAATTATATTGCATCCTCATTGGGGAGGGTTATATGTGTTGAGCCAGATAGGTTTTTCTAGGCCTGTCCCAAAAAAAGGGTTTGTGTAGAAGTGGACCTCTCCCACGATTTGAAAGATGCCATTGATATCCAAATAGGAGCTCTCTGGCACACCCAAAAATTCACCTATTTCAATTTGCCTCACACGTGTTATCGGTGTCAGTTTGCAGACCACAAGATCAAGGACTGCCCTTTGGCAATTCCTTGTACACCTTCTCTACCATGAGATGTTGAGTAGCCTCATCAAGTAGAGTCTTATACTGGCAAGCAGGATACGACTTGGACTACAGTTACAAATCGCAAGACTAAGTCTTCTAGTTCTGGGTCAACTTCCAAAGCCCCCGAGCTAGTGAAAATTGCTTCAAACCCTTCTACAAAGAGGACAACCACTCTGGCCAAGGTTGATAGAGTGCCTCTGCAGCCTCAGCCTAAGACCACGCCTAAACCTACTACTATTATGATGGCACAACTGAATGTTTTTTCTCCCATGTCAGGAGCTCAAAGGTGTTTTAACATTACAAAATACACTTTCCTCTATATACATCTCATGACTACCTGTCCCAATGTGCCCTAAAAGAACTCGGTGACCAATAGATTAAAAACATCAACATTTACCTTCTTCTAAAACCCGAAACCTACTTAGAAAGTTCATGACTTGAGTGGCCCAAAAACAAGCTTTGTTATTTCTGATTTTTGTATAAGACAAATCAAAACCCTTTCAACAAATGGTGCCTTTTGCTAACTTTAGAGTTAGAAATTATAATCACCTTCACACAATCTTAACATATTTTTAACAATATGAAACCTCCTTAAGAGATAAGAGATGTTAAGGAATGGTCAATGCCATGATAACAAATATAATTCCATGCCTTGGTAATATTGAATTGCAAAGTTAAGACACATGAAGATTACCAAGAATGCAACATCAAAGAATCTGAATGTTCAAACTGAAACAAGTAACCCTTCATATCAATGATGAATATTACTAGCATATTGGATTAAGAGAAAATAATCAAGGGCCTTATTCAACTACCCTTGCACTTAACACCTTTATATTGCCAATTGTAACAAGAGAGATCATAGCCTTGCATTATCAAATGACACAACACTATCACCTGACACAACAAATGTCATAATGCCAACCAATAGTAACAAAATTTTAACACAACCACATTGACCAAGAATCTATATGCTCACTGTACTAGAGTACCACAACAACTGAAACCGAGGAGCTATATGCCAAGGATTTATCAATCAAGCAATGCCATATGATTAACAATGTGTCCATACCACTAGGAGCTATATGCCAAGAATATATCAATAAAGCAATGCCATATGATCAACAAGATTAACAATGTGTCCATACCACCATGATCAACTTAATGCCACAAGCTTGCAAGTACTTGAGAGTTTGTGTATTAGTCATTAAGGACAACAACTGAGAGGGCAACAACTTTTTCCTCTTTTGTTCAATTACATGAACATACACTAAACAACCAAAAAACTTTGAAATGCTAGACGTTAGGATTTTTCTCATACCAGGTGATGAGTTCAATTTATGGTTCAATTTTGATAGAGTTTGTTATCCATTTGTTGTTGTTGTCATAGAATTTGATACTTAGATGTTGACGTTTTTATGATATTTCCTCAAAACCATAGACATTGGGCATGAGCTTACTTTTGTAACCTTTAAATGACATTGACATGCTATATAAACTATCTATGTTAATTTTACATGTGGATTAATGAATGTTACTTTAAGATAGTTATAGATATGCAATTGTTGTGCGTACTAATATTGTTGTGTAGATATAATTAGAGCCTACAAAATTAAGGAAGATTCTACTAGCTGGTCGTTTGCCATAAAGGTCAACAAGGTGATCATTCAAAGGTCAATGGAGGGAAGAATCTTAATGAAGGGAGATTCCTAGTTTAAATCAAAGAATTGTAACTGCCTTGTAAATGGTCTTAATAGTTTTTTGAGTGAATATAAGAGTTACTGTTGTGCTAGATCTACGTTAAGACAAACATGTTTGACCAGATTCCATGCATGCATAACCTCCTTTCAACTTTTTATGCTTTCCCTAAAGTGGCGTCCTCCTAATCTGTTGGAGTTGACTGCCTTGCTAGGTAGTTAGTTAGTAGTTTTTCTTCTTATAAATAAGACTCGAATGCTCCTTCTTTGGAGGTTCATTAATCTGATGATGTACTCACATTCTTATTTTTTTAGTAATACAGTTATGCTGCTCTATTGTACTCATGCTTTCTAATGAATAAAATGAAGTTATAAGTTCGTGCATCTAAGTTTAAATTTTTCTTAAGGGATACTCATCCAAGGGGGACCACTTGGTGAGCATTCCATCCTTTAGTTTAGTTATTACTTTTTGTTCATCAATTAGTTAAGAATCTGGTATTGTTTGTTCCTGCAGCCACTAGAATTCCATTATGTGATTGTTCCTACAACCAAAGCAGACAAAGTAGTTTCCTATCTGTTTCCTCAGATTTTCATTTTTTTCATGCACTTCAACTTAGTATAGTTATTGGTTGATGCTCAACACTTATGATATTTATTTCCAAGCAATTTACTTTCAACATTATGTCTTTCTTAGCTGTAGAATGAATATGGCTATTTTGGATTCCTAGTGCACATATTGTGCTAACCAATTTCAAGTCTATGTCCCTGGGTTGACAAGTTAAATTCACCTTCATGATGATTGAGATAGCTATTCATATTAGATTTCTAATCTTTGAATCACAACTTTAAGGGCTTAGTTGTTAAATCATTGTAGGAGGCCAACATTTTTGGCGCCGTTGCTGGGGATGGTGTCAAACTAGGGAGTTCTTTGGAGTCATTGATAGTTTTTTTTTCTTGCTGTAGTATTTCTGAAAGTTTGTTCTTAGTATACCTCTCATTTAGGAAAGTAATTATCCACTATTCTTTTTCCAATTCTTTATGTGAGCTAGCTGATATTGAGTTGATGTGTCGTATGCATAGAGGAAGGAGGAGAGATTGTCATGGGAGATTCCTTCCTAATAACCCTGATCCATTCCAGCTAGTTGAGCATCATAATTTTCCAAGAGACAAAGAAGAAGAAGAGCCACACCCCTTTGTTGATGCATTTCTTGATTTGACGAGTGATGCAAATAGAAATAGACCTAACCAACCAACTTTTCCTTTCCCCATTGCTCATTAGAATGAAGTTGACAACCTCAAAAATATCCCTGCTTTAGTCCTTCCTAAGTTTATGGACTTGTCACAAAAGATCCTGATACTTTCTTGTTCGAGTTTGATATACTTTGTAGGAGTTATGACTATACCACTGATGCCCATAGGCTTAAGCTGTTTCCTACCACCTTGAAAGAAGTTGCATTAAGATGGTTTATGAACCTAGGAAGAAATACTATGGAGACTTCAGAGGACATGAAGACAAAGTTCCTTGAGAAGTACAAGGAATATTGTAAGGGTAGTGACATGAGGGGAGATGACATTTTTAGGATGCAACAAAAGGAAGATGAGAGCTTGGAGGATTACATTTCAAGGTTTTTGTTTTTCCTACAAAAATATCCACACCATACACTCAATGAAGAATCACAAAAGATGCTTTTCTTAAGGGGAATCAATGATAGTTGCACAGATGCCTTGGACCTGATGGGAGGAGATATCACCCAAGTTCCTTGGGAGGATATCAAGAAGATATGTCAGAACTATTCTAGGGAGCTTCAAAGAAAGGGAGAGCTTACCAATCCTCTATGGGTAAGTCATCTGCCAGTGGAGTTTCAAGAATGAAGATTACTCACTTACTAGCAGATTTCAAGCAAGACATCATAAACAATCTGGCTACTCAGCTGGATACACTTTAGTAAAAGAAGAAACAAGAGGAGGCAGAGGCAATGTTGGCAAAATATTGCCCTCATTGCAGACAAAAGAAGGATTGCAAATGTAAGATGGTAGTTAATATTGACAATAAGCAGATCTCACCCAAGTTCAATCCAATCCAGGGTGAAGATGACGAAGTCTACTACATTGCACAAAGGAGGCCATGGGCTCCAAGACAAGGTATGCCACTAGATCCACTATCTTTTGTTGGGCCACATTTCAATTCTTATTCATCTGGTAACCAATGGTAACCCCCATATCCATCCAACTATGAAGGATATCCATCACAACCTTGGAATAACCCTCCAAATACTTGGACCAATCACCAAAACTCTCCACCCCAGTGGTAGCAACCTCAGGGAAATTGGAAGCAATTTCAAGGAAATTGATAGCCACCTCCAAGAAACTCGCTACAAACATATTAATGGAGGGGAGGACAACAATGGCCAAACCAAGCAACATGTTACATATATCCACCTTCTCTACCCCAACAACCTACTATAATGCCTCCTCCTGCTAGTTCAAGTTCAAATACACCTAAACCTACTCAACTACCAACTCAGCCCACACCTAATCCAAATAACAAACCACAACAACAACTAGTCTACTTTGCTGATCCAAATCAATTCCTTGTATATGCTGTGAGTGTAAGTGACATCCACTTGTGTTTAGGAACTACTTTTCTAGATCCTTCCACACCCATTATCACTGAGTTTCCTATGGAAGAAAAGGAGCATTTGAATGACCCCATTCAGCCAAGTGCACCCAAAAATACTGAACCAGTCCCAGTCTAGCAAACTGAACAAGAACCACCATCTCCTCAAAGGTTGGAAATTGTGAAACAAAATGAACAAAAGGAGGAACCAACCTTTGACATTATAGACTAGTTGAAGCACATATGTGTCAAGATACCCTTATTTCAGGCCATAAAAGATGTTCTTATATATGGAAAAGCAATTAAGGAAGCATGCCTTAAGAAGCCAGGAAGGGAGAAGAAAGACCCCACTACGGTTCATGTGGTGGGATAGTTGGTTGAAATCATGCTTGGGAAAGTGATTGTTCCCAAATATAATAACCTAGGGAGTCCTATGGTAGGAGTTGTTATAAATGGGATCCAAATAAAGAATGCTCTAATTGATTTGGGAGCAACAATAAATGTAATGACCAAGGATATCCTACAACAACTAAATGTTGCAAGCATGAGACCTACTCCTATTGTCCTGCAACTTGTTGATAGTTCCACTATTAAACTTGATGGTATAGTAGAGGACCTTGTGGTAACTCTAGACTCTTGGGAGTATCTAGCAGATTTCATTATTCTTTCTCCTAAAGCTACACTAGGTGAGTACCCCATTATTCTAGGAAGTCCAAAGTTAGCAAAAACAAATGCCTATATTGGATGGGAAATATGAGACATGACCATTTTTTATGGAAAGAGCACAAAAAATCTTATTCTCTATCCTCCTGCTTAGCCATCCCATGATAAGGATAACCCCATATGGCCACATGTTGGTGAAGAGGTTGAGGAAGTTAATTCTGTGGAACGACTTATGATGTTAGGCAAAAGTTGTTTCATGCAGCTTCAAGAGGAAGATGAAGTAATGTATAACATAATTCAGAACCATTATGTAGCAGATGAAGCATCATCCTCTCATGCATTTGGTTCTGTTGGTCCAATGAAGGCCATTCTGCTTGTTGGGAAATTTTGATCATCTCGAAGAAACCTCCAAGAATAGTAGTGCCTTCGGTAACTTTTAATTTCATTAAATTTCCTCAAAGACACGTACAACTGTGCTAAAAAGTAGAATCATACACAATTCATTTCCCATATTAATCCTTCTGAGAGAAGCACATGTAAATTCAGTTTCAACAACTTGCATAAACATATTCAATAAACAAAACCAATAAACATGAAAGATGGAACAAAATACTAGAACACACAAATTTACGTGGGGAAAACCCTTTCGAGTAAAAAACCCCACACTCTAAAATCCCAGATCACCATTATATTATTCATGCAACAAAATAGTTACAAATACAACTCAAGCACTAAGCCTTTACATATATTACATCATGTTTCATTCTGGAGACAAAATGGCAACAACTCTATTCTATTTCCCTCTCTCCCCTTTTTACATTTCCCTGATCAACCTCTTAGTCTATTACAACCTTCTCACTGTTACAATACTCTCACACAATATACAGTGTAGATTATCAATGAAAGATCAATCAAGACATTCTATCAGGAGAGATTTTGGCAGCATAACCTTGCTTAGATCCTCCTCTCACATTCTTATTGCAGAACATTCAATGCTTTATAATATTCATTCTCAACCAACAGGAAATGGTTCAGTTCAACTTACATAGACAAATAGTTACAATACAACTCAAAACTACTGAGTGAATTGTCATTCAACCTGTCAGTAGTCGGCAACCAACCATCACTTTCCACCTATCAATTCTTCATATACCAAGCTTTCCGTGGTGAGGGCCCACAAAGACATGCGTACTCCACTCGTACAATTATGGAGAATCAAGATGGGAATCTACAATATTCACAACAAGTCTCCTGGAAAAGACTTAAATATTTAACTCCCAACATGACGTCACACCATTACAACTACCAATCTCGCACATCCCACCAAAGTCTGTTGGAACCCACCACAAGGGTGAGGGGTTAGCGGGTGCTGTTGGATCAAGCACATCACAATTGTAGATCAAGATTACCTTTAACCAATAAAATGTGGTTCCCACAACCACCATGACATCCACATCACCATTAACTAACCAATGTCTGCTCAGGATTGCTATGTCGCTAAAAAATCAAACTTCACAACCTCTATTAGAGGTTATGAAATTTCCAAAACCCACGACATGTCGATAAGCAAGAGAACCCCAATGTCTCTAAGTCAGAAAGTTATGAAAATCCAAAACCCCGTGACATAGGTTCCAAAGTTAGGATTTTTAGCGATCTGACGACATACAAGCCGATGAAGGGAAAAACACAACTGCTCCAAGAAGTCATCCAAGCCAGTAAATTTGAGTCACATTTCTCAACATTCTCTCACTTGACGAAGAACTTACTGGCCCCTTCCAAATCAAGAAGCTAATGTATTAGCCATCCATGCAACCAACAAGATCCTCAACCAATGCTTTCATGCTCCAACTAAGACACCTACACCAACATCTAAGATGTCCACCATCTCAAGCAACAGTTCCAGCCATCCACCATAGGAAAAGGAACAAGCCATGGTGTATATGCACCAGTCTTCAAGAACACAAGCATTAGATCCATTTGATAGCAAAGGCTATAATATATTTCCACCACTTTACTGTGCTCATGAGCTCAAAAAAGGCAACCCAAACATTAGCTTCAAAGCCCTCAACCCAAACACATACGTGAAGCCATCCTCCAGAAAAAAAGATAAAACATCAACTAGAACAACAACTAGAAAAATGACTGCTCCCATCCAACTGATCAACCCATGTGACTGAAAATAACACACAAAACAAGTGCTACTCCATCCAATCACACATATCTCCAAGGTACCGACATTAGTAAACTCATGCCACCATCACAACCAACCCATCAACCACAGAAACAAGCTCCATGTGCTAACCAGTTAAAGAATACCAAACACAACCAGGAAATCCCATTGCATGGGTAATGCCAACACTAAACAAAATCAAGGCATACCGAGTCTACCAATAGCATAACATATAGAGTGTAACTATGTAGTACCAAAGAAACATCCACACCGATATGCACAAGCTTCAAATTCTGCAAGAGCAATTCTCATCACCAATCTTTACAACTCTCCCAAATTCTTCACACCCAACACAGGAAAGAGATAAAGAACCTTCAAGTTATCACCCAAGAACTCGAGTGAAAAACACCAGCTTTGACCAAATCTCAGACCAATGTGATATGAAATCAAACCTTCAGGAAGATAACTAAGACCAAAGAGAGAAACACTGCACATTAGTATCTATAGAACATCCTCCTACATACACCTCTAAATTCCAATTATGAAAAGTATGATCTTTCTTCAAAACATGCCAAAGAGAAAAGCATAACAACACCCAACCATTCAATCTCCAAGATCAAACACAACATATGGATGTAAGCCTCTCAAAGAAGATAAAACCACTCCATTTCCCATCTTAGGAAAATAAACCCATAAAGCATCTCCTAACTTTTTTTATCAATAGAAGATATCAAAAATAAGGAGATAATCATGTTGTCCATCTTCCACTATGAATCCTCCAAAACCATTAAACAATAGTTCAAGAACCATATCGTGAAAGAAATCATAAAGTACCTGAGAGAAACAATGGGTAATACCTCTCAAGTAATAAACCGCTGAGCAGACCAAGAGTGGGAAAAGAACTCTCCTCCAAGACATGCAAGTCATCATGACTAATCCAAGAGCAATCTCCTCATAGGTCTCTATTAAACTCATGTCCAACCAAGGTGTAGGATTCTTGGGCTTTCTATTGAAATATCATCACGAGAAACCATCAAATACAACCTCACCTCGTTCTCCCTGTATCCATGAGTACTAGCAACCGATCATCTCATGCTAAACTCCAAATGCATCACTGCACTATCATGAAGTATCATGCAAATGATCAAAGCACCTAATACACAAAGAATTACTAGACCATTGTCAAAGCTCCAATCATCTGAATTAGGAACTTATCATAACAACATGATCTTACCATCCCCCTTAGGAGATCACATGCTCCAAGTGAACATACCATGGTCTCAAGAGCAATACATCATGCCAAAACTCTAAACTATAATTAAGAGTATATCATGACATAATAGAAACATACTCTACACCAACATCACTTGTCAAGCACCACCAAAACCTTAGCCAAAGACTCTAGACATCCTTCATGGCTCCAAGATGTTGTGCATCCTCAAATAGTGTCCTTGCAAAATGCGAAAGAACCCTTCTGCAGCAACAGGATCAAAGAGTTCCTCCTAGAAACATCTGCATCACTAAAGAAGATTATTCACCACATAGTGATGAATTTCCAGTCATTGCTAAAGCTCCCACTGAATAGTGATATCGAGCTTTCCAAGCATCATGACCATAAATCTCCAAAACATAAAAGAACTTCCACGTCCACAAACATATAGATGTACTGCTAATTATCCCAAGTGAAACCAAGATCTCATAAGTAAGGAGATTCACTGTGCTACAGGACTCCATAATCGAATATCCAAGAACTCACTTATCATCCATCCTCTTATCTCAAAACAATCATACCAATGCACAAATGACCATAGACTAGGCCAACCATCAAGTCTGCATGAACACTTAATCGAATTGCATGGATATAAACAACCCACATTCGAGTTCTTAACAATCAAGTAGGTAAAGATAGCCCACATCATTTCACAACTCACATATATCCAATTAATGGAACGTGAAGACTCACTATCACATCAATGTATTGCACAATATGAGGTCTCACAAGAGAACAAACATGTAGACACCTTGACTCAAAATACTAGATCAAGTACAGATCTGATTTTCCAAACATGTCCACACCAATCACCATAGTCTAGGAATCCATCAAACATTACCACAAGAATGCTGAGTTATAAACCACATACCAACACTCTCATGTAGAGAAGGCATATCACCTCCTCTTTCCATAATGAAACTGCAACTATCTTATCCAGTCACACCCCAAAAGCTAGGGTCTAGAGAATAGCTTAACAACAACTCCACATAACCACAAGTTTTTCTTGACTATGTAAAACCTGCAAAACCATAGTGTTTATAAAACACCCATGCACACCCATATCCACTGCACGTCTAGATGGCTCAAAAGTCTGCTCACATCACAATTAACTAGAACAATGGAACAACAAGAATATGCATAACCATAGATTCTTTAAACAAAAATCTATAAAACCTCTTTAAATTCAAAGAACATGAATTTGAGCCATGCAAGTACAAGGCATCCTTAAAAGGAACAAGTAGTACAAGAACTCTAGGCCCATTCCTAACCAATTCCACAACCACCAACATGCACATGCATTTGAGAGAGATAGGCTATTCAGAAGTTTTTAGACCACTCGAAGATCAGCTTCATGGCCTCCATGCATTCGAGGTTAACGAAAAACAATGCCTTCCAACACTAGGACACACCACCTAGCATAAGCACTCTCTTCCATGGTTGAGAAATAACCCATTCCTCTCCATATTATCAGGGGGCCTCTTACACAAACAACCAATATGAGAGCATTACTACTACATAGCTACGAAGTAGAAAATTCCACCTCATACATTAAGGTTATACCACTACCAACTAGGAGTCACTGATCACAACAATTCAACATGACCAACTCCATTGTCTCCATCTTCACCATCCTTCAAGCTACGTGTTGTCTTTGAATATCACAAGACTCCCACTCACCGAAGGATCAATTCATTAGCTGATTCCTCTAGATTTCCTCAAGCCTGACAGACTAAGAAATCTTCATAGGAGAAATACCCAGAACCAACAACCAAAAGAAGGCTTTGATACCACTTGTTGGGAAATTTTGATCATCTGGGAGAAACCTCCAAGAACAGTAGTGCCTTCGGTAACTTTTAATTTCATTAAATTTAATCAAAGACACATACCCTTGTGCCACAAAGTGGAATTAGACACAGTTCATTTCCCACATTAATCCTTTTGAGAGAGGCACATGTAAATTCAGTTTCAACAACTTGCATAAACCAATTCAACAAACAAAACCAATAAACATGAAAGATGGAACAAAAGACTAGAACACACAAATTTACGTGGGGAAAACCCTTTCGGGTAAAAAACCCCACACTCAAAAAGCCCAGATCACCATTGTATTATTCATGCAACAAAACAGTTACAAATACAACTCAAGCACTAAGCCTTTACAAAGATTACATCATGTTTCATTTTGGAGACAAACTGGCAACAAATCTGTTCTATTTCCCTTTCTCCCCTTTTTACATTTCCTTGATCAACCTCTTAGTCTATTACAACCTTCGCACTGTTACAATACTCTCACACAGTATACAATGCATATTAACAACAAAAGATTAATCAAGACATTCTATCAAGAGAGATTTTGGTAGCATAACCTTGCTTAGATCCTCCTCTCACATTCTTATTATAGAATGTTCAATGCTTTATAGCATTCATTCTCAACCAACAGGAAACAATTCGGTTCAACTTCCATAGACAAACAGTTACAATACAGCTCAAAACTATTGAGTCAATTGTCATTCAACTCGTCAATAGTCAACAACCAACCATTACTTTCTAACTATCAATTCTCCTTCATAGATTGATTGCCATGGTGAGGGTCCACCAAGATACATGTACACCACTCATGCAATTCGGGAGAATCAAGATGGGAATCTACAATATTCACAACTCTCCCAAAAAAGACTTAAATATTTGACTCCCAACATGACATCATGCCATTACCACTTACCAATCTCACACATCCCGCCAACGTCTGTTGGAACCCACCACAAGGGGCGCGGGGTTAGTGGGCACCGTTGGATCAAGCACATCATAGCTATAGATCAAGATTATCTTTAACCGATACACTATGGTTCCCATAGACACCGTGACATCCACGTCACCACTAACTAACCAATGCCTACTCAGGATTGCTATGTCACTAAAAAACTAAACTTCACAACCTTTATCAAAGGTTATGAAATTCCCAAAACGTGTGACATGCTGATAAGCAAGAGAACCCCAATGTCGCTAAGTCAGAAAGTTATGAAAATCCAAACCCTCGCGACATAGGTTCCAAAGTTAGGATTTTAAGCAATCTAGTGACATATAGGCCGGTGAAGGGAAAAACACAACTGCTCTAGGAAGTCATCCAAGCCAGTAAATTTGAGTCAAATTTCTCAACATTGCTTGCTCTTCTTGCAGCTGAACTTCCTGCAGCAACATGTATGTCTCATACATTGCTGCCACATGAACTCAAGGTACCAAGCATTAATGAAGCAACTATGGTAGAGCTAACTACACAAGTGCAAGTGTTAGAAGAAATATATCTAAATATTAACAACAAACTGAGTGAAGAACAACAATTTTCATTGGCAAACTTACTGAGGACCCACCAACATGCATTTTCATGGGACTATCATGATATGAAGGGATTGGATCCTAAACTTTGCACTCATAGGATATACATAAGAGATGATTTAACACCAGTGAGGCAGCCACAAAGAAAAATTAACCTTGCATTGAGGGAAATTGTAAAAGGAGAACTACATAAATTTCTAGATGTAGGATTTATCTACCCCATTTTAGATAGCCAGTGGGTGTCTCCATTAGTGATTGTTCCCAAAAAGGGAGGGAAGTGGCGAGTTTGTGTTGATTACAAGAAACTCAATGCTACCACCAAAAATGACCATTTTCCCCTTCATTTCATAGACCAAGTTTTGGATTCACTTGCAGGAAAGTAGTACTTTTCTTTTCTAGATGGATTTAGCGAGTATAACCAGATACAAATTGCACCTAAGGATCAGGAGAAGACCACCTTTACCTATCCATGGGGGACTTGTGCCTACTTAGTACTTCGATTTGGCTTATGCAATGCACCTGCAACTTTTCAAAGGGCAGTCATTAGCATATTTTCAGACATCTCTCATGATTGCATGTAAATTTATATGGACGACTTTACTACCTATGGTGCTGATTTTAATGAAGCATTGGAAAATATTAAGACAATCCTATAGAGATGTGAAGGCCACAATATATCTTTAAATAGTGAAAAGTGCTTCATGATGATGCAGGAAGGTGTAGTCCTTGGACACTACATCTCTCACAAAGGAATTCAAGTAGATCCTGCCAAGATTGAGGTGATCACTAATCTGCCTATACCTACAAAACAAAAAGATGTTAGGAGTTTCTTGGGACATGCAGGTTACTATAGGCGTTTCATCAAAGATTTCGGACATAAAGAAGGAACTATTGAGAATGCTATTTATTTTGTCAGCAAAAACCTACAAGGAGCTAAATTCAACTATACCGTGACAAAAAGATAAATGTTGGCAGTGGTCTATGCCCTTAAAAAATTTAGGCACTACATAATAGGCTATCAGATCTTTATGCACACAAATCATGCAAACATTAAGTATATCATAAATAAACCCTTGATTTTAGGTAGACTAGCAAGATGGTTATTGTTGATGTAGGAGTTTGACATAACCATTGTGGATGAACTAGGGAAGACCAATGTTGTTGCAAAATTTCTTTCAAGGATGACTACATCAGAGGAAAATCAAGTCATTGATGACTCTTTCCCTGATGAACACTTAATTTTCCATGAGTATGCATACACCTTGGTATGCTAACATAGCTAATTATCTGGTCACAAGGAGAGTTCCTCCTCATTTCTCTCCAAAAGAGAGAAGGGTGCTCATTGAAAAATCTTTTCCTTTCTCATGGATTGTTGGATGTTTTTTCTACATTGGACCAAACCATGTCACAAGGAGATGTGTGAGGGAAGATGAGACATATGATATTTTGCATGCATGTCACAATGAACCCTGTGGAGGGAATTTTGCAGCCAAGAGGACAATAATGAAAATTTTGAACACATGATATTATTGGCCCACACTCCACAAGGATGCAGGGAAATATACAAGGAAGTGTGATAGATGCTAGAGGATGGGCCGACCAACCAAATCTGATGAGATGCCCCTTTACCCCTAGGTAGTAATCACTCCATTTGATAATTGGGGATTGGATTGTGTAGGACCCATTGATCCTCCATCAAATGGTAAATCCTATATCCTAATATGCACTGATTATGTAATCAAGTGGGTTGAAGTTAAAGCAATGAAGCATGCAAGAGATAATAAGGTTGCAAAATTTCTTTGAGGAAATTTTCACACAGTATGGGGTTCCAAGAGAGATAGTGGCTTATTAAGGGGCTCAATTCACCTCAACCCTTGTCACAACACTAGTGAATGAATATAATGTGAAACAAAATAAGTCTACTCCTTATCACCCTTAGGCCAATGGCCAAGTTGAGGTGACTAATAGGGAAATTGAAGCCTTTCTAACCAAAACAATGGCTATCCATAGGAAGGATTGGTAAAATATATAGGATTTGAGAAATACAAATCCACAGAACCTAATGAACACCTTCATGCAAGAAACTTGTCATAGAGAAAGAGAGAGAACAAAACAAGGGTTTGGCTCTAACAATATGCAAAATGTATTATCAGAAAAATGAATGAATCAAGAGAAGTGAATACAAGAGATCAATCCTTATAAAAGAAGATCTAAACCTAAAGGAAACCCTAACCCTAAAGGTGAGTGCATTTAATAATTAATATTAATTATTAAATGACTAATATATGTGCATAAAGTGAATTCTTAAGAGGAGAGTAAAGTTAATTAATTACTTTACTCTAACACCCCCCTTAAGATGAGCTACAATGCAGCTACAAACAATATAGAAGAAAGCAAAGGAACTACAATGCAACAGTGGGTCCCGACAACATGGCCTGATCAGGTACCTGAATACAACAAAATCTCTATAAAGCAGAGAAATAGAGAAAACCTCATGGGAAAAACTCTACTGCAAAAGAGAGAAAAGAAAGGAATGAAATGCACTAATGAAAGAAGGATAGGAGGTGGATTACATGATACCCCCCATAGACAACTTCTATCATATAAGTACATATACAATGGTCTCCATAGGAGAGATAGAAAGAGAGAAGAAGGCCCCCCACAATGAAGAAACTCCTGTCACAATGGTAGATGCCTGATGTAGAATCCAAAAAGAGATCCTGAAGCAGAAAATGATATTCCTCCCCTTGGGAAGAAACGATCCAAAGGATGATGTCGAAGAAACCCTGTGAAGAGTGATGAACCAATCTACCTCAAGATGTGTGCCATGATAGGATGTTGAAGAATCTCACTGTCTGAACTGAAATAAATGATGTCAAATCCAAACAAATGTGGAGAATCCTGAAATGCAACCTCTGAATGCACTGATAATGGTGGGCGTACAATGATAACCTGACTGTCAAGGTAGAGGAGATGAATGTCCACAAAATAATCCTCCAAATCTGCAATATAGGACTCAACAAACAAGAAAGATATGTCTACAAGATAAGAGTCCAAAGTAGCTATGTCTGGAAGGTGAATGATGCCCCGCTGCATTGAATCAGGAACAACAGGAGATGTTGATGAAGTCTCATTCTGAAGAGTAGGAACTGTGAGACAAGCCTCTGATCCATCAGAATATGTAAGGGTGTCTAAATACTCAAGTTCCTCTAAAGTATCATGATCAAAGGGTGTATTCTCTCTCCAAGCAATGGGTAAGAGACAATCTAAAGCAGGATCCTCTGGGAATGGAGAGATATTTGGGTCTCCATAGATCTCCCAAAGACATGTCCAAAGTGGGTGAGGACAATCAATGTCCGATATAGCCAACACAGTGTCATGATCAACACTAGACAATATAAGTCCTACTATGTGATCTCTAATGATACCCCATGCTAATTTTCCCTCTGAAGTGGCTGGTTTAGGTATGAGATCATACAAATAAGGAAAAAGATTAAGCCACCTACAATGTTTAAGTATACCCTTTGCCCATGACTCATAATTACCCCGTTCCAGAATAACAACTGAAGGGTGAGTAGAAAAGCCCATGATAACTCTTCAAATGAAAAAAAATGAGAAATATGACCTTACTACATTTATATCAAATTAATATAACCCATCCCACGCAAACAAAACCCATGTAGGTGCCAGAATGTCCAAGTAATTGAGCAAAGTGTAAAAACACACAAAGCTGAATAAAATTTACTTGGTAAATTTTTTGATGAAATAGACTATAGATCTAAAATATCACTACAACACCTTTCCAATGCCTATTTGTTTGTAAAAAATGGAGCAAAATTGAGCAAGTTATGCCCCTCAGAGTGCAAAAGGATCATCTGAATTTGACTGCAAAAAATGTAGCCAAACTAGAAAATTCTAAAAAAATTCATACATCATTAGAATGGGCTCAAAACCAGCTTTCTAACGCCTATTTCCATTTGAAAATCTGAGTTAAAATGTCCATTTTACACCCAATTTCGTAAAACAGCTCCAAAAGGTCCAACAAGGTCCCCAAAGCCCTTAGGGGCTAAAAAAATAGGGCCCCTGGTCGTATGCAGGACCAGGGGCGGGCAGTTTGGCACCTGGTGTAGAGCCCCTAGTCACTCATGTGACTGGCTATTGAAGTTTAAAGCCCTTAGGAGCTATTGGTAGGTGGTTGGCGGTTAACTGCAGGTGGTGACCGCTGGTCATCGCTTGCGATGGTGGCCGGGCGGTTACCCGGTGGCTCCGCTGGCTGGAGTGGCTAGCAGGTGGCCGCCTGGTGGCCGCTCGGTGGGTGGTGGGCGGTGGCCCACAAATACACTGGCAACACAATTTAAAAAAAAACTTTGTTTTTTTTTTGAAATTTTGGACCTTGATCTGCGTTCCTTGGGGCCGTATGACCTTGGGGCAATTTTTTTTGCCTTTTGGTGCAACTGTGTCCAAATTGGACAATTTTTATATGAAAATAGGGGTTTTTGGATGTTGCGAGCTCAACAGTGAGGTCCATTTGAGCTCAAAGTGCACCAAAAAAAAGTACCCCTATTCCAAATAAAAACTAGAAAACAAACACAAATTTGATGCAACCAAAACCTAGATCTCTAATTCTTTCAAAAAAACTGAACAAGCTACAGCAGATCTGGCTCTGATACCATGTAGGATTTGAGAAATACAAATCCACAGAACCCAATGAACACCTACATGCAAGAAACTTGTCATAGAGAAAGAGAGAACAAAACAAGGGTTTGGCTCTAACAATATGCAAAATGTATTATCAGAAAAATGAATGAATCAAGAGAAGCGGATACAAGAGATCAATCCTTATAAAAGGAGATCTAAACCTAAAGGAAACCCTAACCCTAAAGGTGAGTGCATTTAATAATTAATATTAATTATTAAATGACTAATATATGTGCATAAAGTGAATTCTTAAGAGGAGAGTAAAGTTAATTAATTACTTTACTCTAACAAAATAGGCTGCCAGAAACTATTTGGGCCTATAGGACAACCTAGAAGACAATCACAGGCTTCACTCCTTTTGAGTTTCTCTATGGAAAGACAACTACAATGCCCATTGAATTTGAGCATAAGACTCTTAGGATTGCACTAGACTTAGGGATGGATATCTCTAAGGCACAAAATGATAGAATCATGCAGTTGAACAATCTGGATAAGATGAGAAAGACAACCTTGCATCACACAAAGGTAGTGCAGAATCAAAGAATAAAGTGGCATGACAAATTCATAAAGGACAAAAAATTCCAACCAGGTGACTGGGCACTGCTCTATGACTCAAGGTATTAGGATAATGCAGGAAAATTGTAGACAAAGTTGCTAGGACCATATGAGGTTGCTGAAGTATTCCCCAATGGTGCTGTTCAACTCACTACCATTGACCCTATTAGATTTAAGTTTCTTGTCAACGATCATCACCTTAGGTTGTATCACAAGCCAACTTCCAAGGAGGAATTCCTGCAACAATTCACTAAGCATACAACACCCAAACTTTCTGTAGCCGAAGGAAGTGGACCTAGTGTCCCTCCTTCTGGCTAACTAAGGTACGTAACTTGTCATAATAAAGACTTCCACTTTTGTGGGAGTCCACTTATTCATTCATTCACCCATCCACCCACCCATCTCCACCTTTCTCTCTCTTCCATCACACCTCCATAGTTTCACTTCATTCCATCTCCACTTTCATTAAATGCTCAACTAACTTCTTAAAAGGTGACCGATACTTTCTCCATAATCTTTGCAACAAATCTTCCAAGAATTCAGGTACGTGTGCATCAATTTGTTACATCTTAATTGTCTTTTAGTACATTCATTTAATTACTGTACATTAATATAGATGTTCTCCATAGCATGCAATTATTCCATGTCCCTATCAAATCGTCATTACTACCTCGCATGTGAGGAAAAATGCTCAAATTTAGGTTGGGGGGAAGTGTTAGTCCATGTCAACAAATTTTAAATTGAGCCAATTTGAATTCAGAGTGAGGTGATGGTTCACATGTGTGAGATGACATCAACCACCACCATTTTTCTTGATCATATCCTTGATTTATTACTCCTTTACTGCCTTTATTGCCTCTATCATAATCCTAAGTCACCAAAAAAAGTAAAATTCAGACAACATTGGCATTGATAATTCAATAGTGTTTTAGGAAGGAGAAATTTGGCTTTCAGATGAAGATTGTAGGAAGGGAAACCTTGCAGAGTGATTTTTTAATTGCAGATAGCTAAACAATGGGAGGTGGGTTAATTAGAAATGAACCCATAGTTCATGATGTATTACTGCAGGATGCACGTTGCTAGGCCCAATTCATAAACTGTGGGCAGTTAGACTATTTCCTGAAGCTGAATGGCTATAATGAAGATGTTGCATTGGAATTTGTGTAGTTATTGTCTGAAGGAAAATCCATGGTAAAAGGGTTGGAGGTAATAGCTACTGAAGAGAGGATTGCAAAAGTTACAAGGTTTCCTATCGATGGTGAACATTACCCTGCTACTAGAGACGCAAGGTCAGCTAGGGCTAAATTTATAGAACCTGGTGGCCCTCCATTGAATGTGGACAAGCAAGGTGTGAAGAGAACCTCTCTACCTGGGCCATGGAAGCAAGTAGCTGTTTATGTTGTAAAGTACATTACCTATGAAGGTCGTTAGTCGAATCTACATTCTGTGCACTTCAAACTCCTGAATCATGTGAGGCATGGGAGAAGAATGAATGTTGCAAATGTGTTATATCACCTTCTTTCAATCATGGCGGCTGAGACCCAAAAAGGTAGGGATAATTTCCTTTCCCACCATTGTCTAATCAAATTATTAGTAGAGAAGTCTCTGCATGATGTGTCTGATATGACTTGGGAAGAATTCCTAAATATTGATCAATTTAGACTAGAGCCTTGCGACCTAGGGTTTTGCCTCCACCTCGTAGGACTAGTAGGAGAGTGAGCTTTGTTGAGGCCACTCCTGGAACCTCAACTTCTGGCGTAGGCCTTAGTGTAAACCCTCCTACAACTAAACAAACTATAGAGATTAGTTCTTCAGAGATAGAACATTCAGACAAAGAAAGTTCCTCTTCAGATTCTGATGATGATGTTCCTCTTGGAATCCTAATTCGAACTAGGGCACAAAAGAAAGAGGCAGAAATGAGGAAGGGAAAAGTTAAAAAGCAAATGGTAGAAAAGGAAGTCCCAAGCTCTAAGAAAGGGAAGGTTGACATTGTTCTTCTTACAACCGAAGAGAAACATGAGAGCCCTCCTAGAAAAACAAGACTAGCTGGACTAGCCACTGGTATGTCTTCGCAGGAAAGCCTTAGGATTAGAGAAACATCATGGGAGGACACAAAAACCCCAATGGGGCAGGTGAACATTGAGGAAAAGGAAATTTTTGAGGAGCAATCAAATATAAGGTTGGCAAAGCTTGCCGCCATCACATAACAGGTTGAAATTCAAGAGCAAGAGCAAGAGCAAGAGTTCCTGTAGCAAGAGAAAGAACAAGAGCCCCTGCAGCTAGAACTGGGAGAACAATCAACACCCCTGCAGCTAGAATTTGCTGAATAATGAGAATCCCTGCAACTCGGGCCACATGAAGAGAAAGCATTAGTGCCAAGAATTTTTTTGGTAGGAATACATAAGCCTTCTAATTTTTCAGTGCACATGGTAGCCATGAACTTATTGAATGAGATGTAAAGGAGGGAAGAGGAATGGAAAGAGGAGAAACATAGGTTGAAGAAGGAAATTAAGAAGAAAGATGAAGAGATTGAAGAGAAGAATACAAAAAATGTTGCTTTAAAGGAAAAGGTGGACAATATAGCAGCCTTAGCAGCTCAGATATTAGAGTGCAAGACTCCTCCAAGGGTCTATGCTCTATATTTGAAGGGGAAGAATCTTTCTTTTAAACTAGCAAGGATTATTTCAAATTTGAATCCTTCCATTGAGACTCCTCTTGAATTTTTCCAGGCTTATCAGATTGCTCCTCCTGAAATGAAAAATTTGTTGTGTGAATTCTATTTGCATAATTATGTTGTGTTCTAAGATCATGATTGGAATCCATTGTTGTATGTTGGGGATCTCCAATTAAGGGCATTCATGTCCTGGCTACAAAATGAAATTAGTTGGGGACAATAGTTCAGGAATTCTAGGCAAATAGGATTCAACACTCCCCTACCCATCAGAGCTAAATCTAGAAACCTAGGAGACATTTTCAGGGAATGGCCCAGATTCCTTTACTGACCAAGCTATAGCAGTAGGATCCTGCCTTAGAGAGAAGCAATTTACAAAGAATATGAGAAGGTAGCAAAAATCATAGGGGAATTTGTAATGGGATATATGTCACAAAGGTGGAATAGTTTGACTGATGAGTTAAAAAAAGCCGAGCCTCACTCTTTGCAGAACTATGCTGCAACATGCAAAAGAGTTGATAGATATATACAGATTGGAAGGTTGAAGGGACAATTTTGGCTTCCCTTAACTTTTTAGCCACCTATCCTATTATGGCCTATGCCAAATTTTAGGTATTACCAATATGATATAGCTGTAGAGAGGCAAAGATGGAATAGGTTGGACAACAAGCAAGGGTTCTATTGGGACCCTAATTCATAAACTACAAGAATTGATGTAGGACAAGTGGCAGTTGCATATTTTAGGGCATTGACTAAGCAAAAGAACAACCCTCCCTTTGTTGGAGGACCAACAAAACCTTAGGTTGGGGGGAGTGATGAGTTTAGTTTATGGTTCAATTTTGATAAAGTTTGTTATCCATTTGCTGTTGTTGTCATAGACTTTGATACTTGGATGTTGAAATTTTTATGATATTTCCTCAAAACTATAGACATTGGGCATGAGCTTATTTTTGTAACCTTTAAATGACATTGACATGCTATATGAACCATCTATGTTAATTTTACACATGGATTAATGAATGCTACTTTAAGATAGTTACATATATGCAATTGTTGTGCATACTAATATTGTTGTGTAGATATAATTAGAGCCTACAAAATAGAGGAAGATTTTGCTAGCTGGTTGTTTGTCATAAAGGTCAACAAGGTGATCATTCAAAGGTCAATGGAGGGAAGACTCTTAAAATGGAGGGCGATTCCTAGTTTAAATCGAAGAATTGTAACTGCCTTGTAAATGGTGTTAATAGTTTGTTGAGCGAATATAGGAGTTATTGTTGTGCTAGATCTGCATTAAGGAAAACATACTTGGCTAGATTCCACGCATGCATAACCTCATTTCCACTTTTTATGCTTTCTCTAAAGTGGCGTCCTCCTAATCTGTTGGAGTTGACCGCCTTGCTAGGTAGTTAGTTAGTAGTTTTTCTTCCTATAAATAAGACTCAAATGCTCCTTCTCCAGAGGTTGATTAATCTGATGATGTACTCGTATTTCTTAGTTTTTCAATAATACAGTTATGTTTCTCTATTGTACTCATGCTTTCCAATGAATAAAATGAAGTTATAAGTCCGTGTATTTGAGTTTACATTTGTCTTAAGGGATACTCATCCAAGGGGCCCCACTTGGTGAGCATTCCATCCTTTAGTTTAGTTATTACTTATGTTCAACAATTAGTTAAGAATATGGCACTGCCTATTCATGCAACCACTAGAATTCCATTCTATAACTCCTCCTGCAGCCAAAGCAGACAGAGTAGTTTCCTGTCTATTTGCTCAAATTTTCATTTCTGTCATGCACTTCAGCTTAGTATAGTTATTGGTTGATGCTCAACACTTATGTTATTTCTTTCCAAGAAATTTAATTTTAGCATTATGTATTTCTTAGCTGTAGAATGAATATGGATACTTTAGATTCCTAGTGCATATACTGTGCTGACCTATTTCAAGTCTACGTCCTTGAGTTGACAAGTTAAATGCACCTTCATGATGATTGAGATAGGTATTCAAATTAGATGTCCAATCTCTAAATCACAACTTTAAGGGCTTAGTTGTTAAATCATTGTAGGAGGCCAACACTAGGCTTCGTATGGAGTCATCATAGCAAGTGCACTGGTGGGCCTCTGATTAAGAATATATACTGCTGTAGCAACTACATCACCCCAAAAAGAATTGCTGAGCCCCTTGGTCTGTAGCATACTTCTTGCCATTTCTACCATTGTACTATTTTTCCTTTCCACTACTCCATTTTTTTGAGGTGTGTAAGCAGTGGTGAGCTATCTTTTGATGTCATACATATCACAATAATTCTAAAAATCTCTTGAACAAAATTCTCCTCCACAATCAGTCTTTAAGATTTGATACTTCATCCTTTTTCCTTTTCTACAAGGGCTCTAAACCTCCTGAATTTCTCAAGGGCTTCATCTTTGGTCTTCAAAAAATTAATCCAACACTTGAATCGTGAGTAATCATCAATAAAAGTAATAAAATATGATGACTTACCCAAACTCTTTGTCTACATAGGACCAAAAATGTCTGAATCGACTAACTGAAGGGGATAATGGGCCCTCCATGCATTGCCTTTTGAAAATTTCTCTCTTGCATGTTTTCCTTTAGCACATCCTTCACAAACTTCTTTATGTTTTTCAACCTTAGACAAACTAGAAACTAATGTTCTTTATTGTTAGAATATTCAAACTATGGAAATTTAAATGCCCATACCTGAGATGCCACAACCAACTTTTGTCCTCATATGCAATATTAGCAAGATTTCTGCTATGTTCTCCAAACTTCAATGGGAACATCCTATTCTTTGACATAGGTACAACTGTAAGCACCCTATTGCCTTGGTTCTTATCATAAATTATGCATTGCTGATTTTCAAACACTACCTTATAATTTTTCTCATACAATTGCCCAACACTCAATAGATTATGCTTTAATTATGGAGTGCAATAAATGTCTTTAACACTTTTCATACCTTTAGTAGGAACTTCCATAGCTCCTTTTGTAGCAATCTCCAATGATTTGTCATCACCAGTTTGATCTTGGATTTGAAACTTTCATCCATTAGAGAAAAACTTCTCATTCCTTGAGATGTAGTTAAAACATCTTGAATCTAAATACCAAACATCTTTAGAAATATTTTCATCTTTGTCATTTAAGATATAAAAAAATTATTGGGAGGAGCCTCATTTCCATCTTAAGCATAATGAACACTTTTATCTTTATTACCTTTTTTAATCTGCACTCCCTTTCAAAGTGGCCATACCTACATTACAATGGTAACACTGGATATTTCTCTTATCAAATCTACCTCTACCTCTTCCTCTTGAATCACCTCTTCCTCTTGAACCACCTCTTCCTCTATTTCCTCTTGAAGAATTTTGATTTTGACCTCTTCCTTCACCTTGGTTGCTACTACTGGCATCTTCATTCTTTGTAATTTTCAATTTGGATGAAAAATATTTCTCATCAATTTTCCCAAATGAATCTCTCAATCTCTCTTTGTGAGACATTAGAGATCCAACTAAGTGATCAAATTGAAGGGTAGTAAAATCCTTGCTTTCTTCAATGATTATAGCAACATGGCTCCACTTGAATATTAGAGACCTCAAAACCTTTTTTATTACAACCTCATTGCTTACTGTTTCTCATAGAGTGGCCATTTTATTAACCAAATCATTGAATCTTACACAATAATCACTTACTTTCTCAGTTTCTTGCATCTTCAAATTTTTGAAATCTCTCTTTGAACAATGTCTGCAACTTCACAATCTTGACCTGGTCAATTCCTTAGTAAACTTCCTTTAGAGTCTTCCAAGCTTCTACAACTGACTTTGCACTTGTAATCCTACAAAATAAGCTCTTATCAAGAGCTATTTGAATATGAAACAAGGCTTGATATTTTTTTTTTAGCCTCCTTCTTAGTTGTTATGTCATTGGCTGTGAGAACATTCCAATCTGCTAGCTCTTCATAACTCGTTTCTATGATCTCCCACAAATCTTTCCCTATCAAAAAGGTCATCTTGATGCATCAATATTCATAGTCACTTCCATTGAAATTAGGAATTGGCAAAGAATTTAGACCTGACATAATCACAAAAAATAATAACCTGTTCTGATACCAAATGTAGAATCTAAAGAAAGCCTAATTCCTGTACTAATGGGTTAAAAAACATAACAACAGAATAAACAATATTACATGTAGAGAACTAAAACATGTAACTTAGAAATAAAATAGAGCACACATAAAAAAACTATATTTGGCAGGTTGAATTAATGTCTTTATTAATGATGCTTTTATAAAGAAGAACTACATATTAATGATGCTTTTATAAAGAAGAACTATATTGTTGCTCAGATGCAACATCTAAAAATAGATTGCAAAACCTAAAAACTACACATGCACATGTCATGCATTATTCTTTATGCTAGCAGCAAGGCGGTGAAAGATAAGTCTATCTATTGAAACTAAACAAAAGCAAACTAAGACTAAATTGATTGTCTAAAACTAAATAAAGACTAACTAAATCTATGAATATGCATGAAAGGTAAACTCTGGAGTTGTAGGCTGTGTGACTCCATGCACCAATTGTCAACACTTATTGCGTGTTAATGTTTTACCAACAATTTTGTTCTTTTGTTTGATTTCCTTTTCTCTATTTAGTGTTTTGCATGTTGTTGTTGTTATTTTCTGGCATGCAAACATTTGGTGGGCCACAAAGGAAACCCCATGTCCAAATCCCTCACACGTTTCTACATGAAGTATGTTGCGCTGGTAGCATTTCACATGTCATTAAGATGATGTTATGTTTTTTAAGTTTATTATTAATCAACAATATAAATTTTGTAAATATTTAGTATTGAAAATTTATAAGTTTAAAATTTAAACAATTCTTATTAATAAAAGTATAATATTTAATTATAAATAACAAATTGTATTTTGAATGCCTGATAGATATAGTATTTGGAGAATTCTACCCATTTCCTGTTATCAACACACCTTCATCATATAGGGAACGAAGGGAATCACAAATATCTATGATCCATGCCCTTAGATCTGGTTGGGAGGTCGCTAAGGTTACTCCTAATCATCTACATGCAAGTACTCTTCAGGTAGACCACCATTGTTTCATCTCTAGAAATCTACAAATTCAATGCACCTATATTATTCACCTACCTAGACAAACCAACAACAGTAATAGGCCAACAAATGGCTTACATTTGACTACTAGTCTTGTTGTCATCAGTTCATAGATAGGTTATTTGGTTATTCCTTGAAAACATTTCGTAAACCTGATCTATTATCAACAATAAATAAGAATTTATTGTACATAATTTTTAATTCTTTTTCAAGCAGAAAAAATCTAGAACATACTTTATGCAAAATAAGATTTTAAACATGTTTTATTTTGACTCAAAGTAATATAAAATACAATTGATATGACCATTGCACCTCCTTTCCATGCAAATGCTAGTTATAATCATTATGTTAAAAGGCATTTGCTGTAATCATTTCTGGATCGAGCGACACAATGGTGGAGGTGTCCAGGGACGAAAAAGTGACGTCGAATACTCCCTCATGATAGGTTAAGTTGGTATTTCGATGCGGCGACATTAATATCGAGTCGATGCATTTACTCCACATTTCAACAAAGAGTGCCCATGAGCGGGAGAAATGGACACCCCTCTTCGACTAACCTGTTCGTGCAGATAGATGGCCTTCTTGGGAGAAATTAAGGATAGGAAGCTAAAGAGTGTTTTTAAAACCCATCACGGGTTAATATTGCATGCTATCAAGGGCGTTTTGGGGGAGGCCTTCATGGCTATGAACCATCGCCATAGGGTCAACACAAACATATCGTCAATGTTCCTTGCTTCCCTCATAGACTTGGGTGAATCGACGGAGGTGGCGGAGATGCTCTGCAAGAGACTCATTAGATGACAGTTTTTGGGTGGTCTGGAGGACATTTTGATAATGGTGGTAGAACTAGAGGGGCGTGGGATTCCCCTGCCCATGGATTCTTCAAGATAATGGCTCTGGGGTGGGAAGTGGAATGGTTTCTGTTGATATTCTCTTCCATCCACTCTTCCCTCCCCCGCCACTGCCAGGTCGCTGCAAAAAGTGTTCTTTTCTTGAAGAGGATTCTTGCAATAGCGCTTGCAGAGGGTCTTGAATGGTTGCCGGAGGATATTAAGGAGGAGCGCTTGGATTGAACCGAGCAAAACCATGCCTTCTAGAGGTACTAGGTTCTATATAGTTTTCAAAAAACTGACTAGATAGTAGGATTATAATTAACTCCTTTTTTTTCAACTGTGGAGCTGGTTTGTATAGGCAAATGATGTGTAATAGCAGATAGTCTTCCCGATTTTGGTGGCAAATAACCCTGGGAAGTAATTGGCTCTAGCCAAAAGACTATGTAATTTTCTTCTTAGTTAATACAACGCACCCGTATTTATTTGTTAAAAAACCTATTAAATATATATTTAATATGATATAAAGTATTTGAATTTACGTGAATATTTTATGAGTATACATCCCCCAAATGAAAATTGAATAAGACATTAAAAAAGGGACTCAGCACAAGAATTAATAAGTTATTTATCTAGCAATATAATAAGTAAATACCTCTACTGATCCATTGACTGATTTGCACTGTTATTGACACAAGCCCTGGTAATAATAATTAGGCAACCTGGATTAGTTGGTGGGAAAGTGAAAAATTGCATTTGGATATTTAAAAAGGAGTTTAATAATAGAAATAATGTATATACAATTTATAATAATAAGGAATAAATGGAAAACAAAGATGATACATAATATTTTCATTTCAATTTTTAACTAAAAAAATTGGGCACAATAAGGAAAATTATTATAGAAAAAACTCGATTCTTTTTCAATATAAAAATGAACCTCCTTACTTCACTCTTAAACATTTGATATAAATTTCTGTTTCTTTACTCTTAAACATGTGTTGATATGAATAAACATATCAAATGCAGTTTTACAGATAAAGATAAAAAAAAATAAACATGAATATTTTAAAACATCAGAAACTGTTGAAACATAAAAAGAAATATACAACATTTATCCAACAAAATATTTCATTTCATTTTTGTTAGTTAAAGACTTCTCTGCACAACTGGATCCTATTCAATTGCCTATATTCTATCAAGCTGAAGATGCCTGAGCAAAACTCAGGTCCCTAACTCTCACAGTCCATCTCTCTATAGCAATGCATACCGATGATCTCATCCAGCTCCAAACTCTTAAGCTCTGGATTCTTTTTCCCTAACATGGATGTCAGATACCGGAAAGCAACTTCCTCACAGGGAATGGTGATGCCCATTTGATGATCAAAGCCATATTCTTCCTCAGACTTCTGCAGCAATGCCTTAAACAGGGAATTATTCAAATAAGCTGTGGGGATGATAAACCTAGTTCTCTCATGCCCAACATATACTGCAAAATGTCCCTTCGGAACATCTTTTTGAACAACATTAGATGACGACGATTTTCTAGTGCCATCTTCCAATGTGAAATACCTTCTCTTTTTAGGACAGAATAAACGCCCATCTACCTTATGGGCACTGACCAAACAACAAAACTCTTTTATTTGCTTCAAAAATAAAGCATAAGGATTTCTCTTTGTTCTTGCCATTGGTTTCAGAACAGAGCAAAATGTGGCTTGGTTAAACTACAAGCTATTGCTTGGTACTAGAAGCGTAATCAGATTAGCAGACTTTATCAATATATATAGGATTTCAAAGTAACTTTCAGGCACCCAATAAAGAAATATACGTAGTCAGTGAGCACATAGTCATAAATGAATAAATCTAGTACAGAACAGTGGTATTTCGTGACAAATTGGTATTGAGGATTCATTATGGAGGACAATGCATGTGAGCCATCTTATTCCTTCACTGTTGAAGATGATGGGCCTTATTTCATCTTAGCAGAAGAGAAAATGCAGTCACGTGGGTGTTGGCCCAGTACTTATTATTTATGTTAAGCCGATGCAAAACAAATTTCTGCTCGGAAATGGACGTGCATGAGATGCCCAGATTGATTAGATTTATATTTTAACACATGATTCCTGTACAGAGATATTTTCCAGCTGTGTTCTGACTTCTGAGCTAAAAAATAATAGCCACATCTTATTCATTTGAAAATAATAAAACACCAAGTTAAAATTTGAGAGAAAATTTCTGCACAACCAAAACATTGGTTCTTTGTTTAACCATTTTTCACTACCAACAGAGATGAATATTGCATCGATAGTTTAAAAAGTTAATAATGTTTGTATAACTGCATGATTACTCAAGATAACTGTTTTTAAAGGAGTGTGGAGCATGTTTAAACAGCACAATTTAAGTTTTGATTTTTATGGACGGTTTATCTGAAATCATATTAATAGTTGACTTGTTTGGATAGTTCAATTAAAATCACACAAGCTTCTCTAATAGAACCCACCTATTAGTACAATTCAAATAAACCGCCTAAATAAATCAACACTTAGAATATACTGTTTAAACCAAAATCGAATAATTAATATGATGCACACACATCAACAATCATAGATAAAAAAATATCCTGAAATTACTCCCACTTGAACTCATATGTGGTTAACAAGCAGGAAGACTTACATAATACTCACCATACAGGCAAAAAGTACCCATTATTTAAGTACAATACCGTGGATCTTAAACGGTCCTTTCTTTTCCTTTCAATTTATCAGTAACTTGGTTGGTTTGCTGTCAATTCTAGTTGGCAATCTTCAGAAAATTTCTTTTTGGTTGGTAACCATAAAGAACCCACTAGATAGAACTGACCTCAACTTGCAGTATTTTGTCTACAATGTCTATTCTGCTACTGTGCTATTAAATCTTTGATATGACATAAATATTTTGAATACTAAATATCTTTCTGCAATCCTTACAATCCTGTCTGTACTTAGACTTCGAATTTCTTTTCCGCAAAAAAGGTAATGCTTCATATCTCAGAAGAGATATTTTTCTAGTTTAATCGACAATCAACATAATGTCAATTTAAGCTCCTTAAGTGTCTTCCCAGTTGCTACTGTGCTTTGGGGGTATAGGTGACTCAGCTCCATACAAACTTTGAATAATAAGTAAGGTAAATGAAAAACAATCATTTTCTGGCTAAAAATAGCTTTCAACGTAGAAGTTTGTTAAAACAGATATCACCAAGACAGAATACCAAACATATATTTTGTAAAGATCTGGAATCTAAGATTTTTTTGTTGAAATCGACAGATTTTGCATAAGCAGATTCAAGTTGCTTTTGTACAGATTCCAGTTTCATTTAGTAAATCTAAGTTGAAAGGCCCTTACAACTAACAGTACAAAACGTATCTCCACCGACAACCTCTATGTCCAACAATAATTATATAGTGATTGATATTTAATGGCCACTCTTGCCTGTGTAGTCTCTGTAGAATGCTCTTCAATTACACAGTTCTTGTCAAAATTTGAATATGAAAGGCACTATAATTGTAAATTTTTATGATGTACGAAATTCTGTACATATTAGTATTATAGGTATAATTTTTCAATGGTGAAAATTCCATATCGATGCCCTTTTTCTGTATGTGTTGGGCCCACATATTTTATACAGTAACAAGTTTAAAAGTGAAATCTTTATGTATGAGATTTGAGTCATCATATTATTTTATAATAATCTAAACTAGTTATGATATCTAGATTTCTCATTGTGGAATTGATCCAGATTATTTTCACAATCACATATTTATATCTACAACGTCTAAAATTCAAAATTTAAATTGGAGTCTTCATTGACTATTTCACTGGAAATTGTGAACTAATCTAGAGCATGCTTGTGCATATTTGAATCATATGATCATGTATCTAAGGATATTCATTATTCATTTATAAAACACTATCACCTTGTAGTTATTAAAGACTATTATTCATAAGAGAGAATTATGACAGAATTATGGAGCATCCTTATTGCATCATTAGCTTGCATCACCATATTAGGCATATTCTATGCTTCTCTATTATTATTTTTTAATCTTGATTTACTGTTGTTCAATTGATTTGTCTAGGGATTTTATTGAGGAGAACATGTCTCTTAGAAATTTCTTAAATAATGTTTGTAGACACCACCCCACTTTAGATATACATACAACAAATTGAGGCAAATTTATTAAAGTCATCAATTCCTTTCTAGTTCAGTTCCATAGGGCTAGGTTTAATTTTGCACAGTAGGTCACTACCACATTTGGAGATCAATTTTGCAAACGCAGATCTAAACTATAGTAGAGAACAATCATTCTAGCAATTTAGAGACATCTATCTAACCAAGCCCTAAATTCCCAACACAATGGTGAACCAGTTCTTGAAATCTTCAACAACATTTCCTCTAATTTTTTAAGATAAGTATTGTATTTGATTTATTTAATTTTTCATAACTTCAATTCTACATTTATTGTTCCATTTCTAGTTCTTAATCCCAAGGCATTAATTATTATTTAAGTATTTGTCCCAAATAAATGGCAGTGAAAGCATCTAGTTTCATTCCATTTATTTGTAAACTTAGCATTCATACATAACCTAAGGTTTTGACCTTAGGTTTTATCATAATTAAGGTTGCTAGATATTTTTTTAATGCATATTTTAGTTTTAGATCTCATTAGGGTTTTCATTTCCTACTTATGCTTTATTATTACACCTGAAAGTTTTTGTGCTTCATTACGTTATATTCTATCTTCATTTCACCCAACTCTTGCTTATTTTTACCTCTAGGGTTTCACTTGGTTTATTTTCATATCAAATTACTTGCTAATTTTTAAATTTATATTATATATTACATCCTTTTTCTATGATTTGGCCTATATAGTTTTGTGAATTTTTGGATGCCAATGTCTCATCCACAAACTTGCTTTTCCTTAAGGAGAAGCCTTTATTTGAAACCTCAAATCATTCAATCTAGTGAGAATGGTGTTACTACTACTATTGAGGATAAGGTTGAGAATTTTGATCATGATGGATATTTGAAACAACCACAATTTACATATGTGATTGTTATTTAATTGAGGTGGGTAGCCGTAAATATTTGATTTGCAATTTTCATGATTTATTTCTTAATAATCCATTTGATTTTGAAGTGATTGAAGGCATTGGTTTTGAGTTTACTCCTAGTTGTTTGAATGGTGCATCATCCTTACAATTTCTTCCTGATTTTGTTCCTAATTTTGTTCCTAATTTTGTTGTGCCTCCTCCTTCCATCCCTCTCACTATCATGTTAGAGACCATTGTTATTGTCACATCCTATCTTGATCTAGGTTATTCTTTTGTCCCTTTCCTAGTTCCATATCCGATACCATATCCCTCTTTCATATCTTATTCCTTACCAAATTATACTCCTACCATAGCCATGTATATGAATTATCACTCCCTTTCTTATCAACCTATGTATAAAAAATCCTTTTGTGTCTCACATTCCTACCACTACCTTGCTTACTTCGAACTTGGATGCACTTATTCAAAATCTAGATAGAGCGGAGTATAAGGTCAATACCATCCCTAATAATGAAGATAGAGATAAATATATTGAAGCATAAAATATATCACATGCATTTGATATTGGCACTTGTCCTTTTCCTAATGGTTTTGTGGTACTTCAATTTAAATGTACAACATGGTAAAGGTGATACTAATGCACATTTGAGATCCTTAACTGTTTCATGTCTAGATTATGTATATGAAGATAATATTCTCATTGCTATGGGTGATTGCAAAGCAACACTTGGGTCTAAAATGACCCAAAAGTGGATTTTTTGCCTGGAATTACAATTAGTTATACTTGGGATAAATATTTGAAGTAATTTTAAATATAATGTTAACATGGTGTAAAAATATGAAACATAAGATTCTATTTTTATTTTTCACATAGATAATTTACTTTAATACCTAGATGATTAATGTTGGTTGAATAAAGGGTGTGCAAAAGTGACATTTTTCAACTCCAATAGAAAAAAAAACATGCATGTGTACAACCCTCCTTTAAACTAGTAAATGAAAGTATTTTTTAAAAACCCTTTAGTGGATAAATGCAATTAAAATTGAGGCATGAGATGGATTTAAAAAAATATTTTTGAATCATAGTACAAATCTCAAACCCCTAATGTACAACCCCCTTAATTTAACCTAAAATAATAATAACATGAATTTTTTAAGTGTATAGAGCACAATTTCTAGCTTTAGCTCACATATTTTTTAGAAAATAAAATTTATAATTAAAAACTGTTAAATAATATAAATATATATCATTTCAAGTTTATGTGGATTTGTGTTTGAAAATTAACAAATAACTACATATATTGTTGCACAGATAGTTATTGTTGCACAAAAAAGATTAACTTGTTAATGGCCAATACGGACACCAGAGTTAATGAATCCATAGGAGGCGATTAAGCCATGCCATGAACCCGAGCACTACACTACACAACACAAGGAGACCAAGGGCTCACACCTTGCAAAAATCCCCCATCGCAAGCGAGGGGTTCAAACTTGTGACCCAAGCTTTGATACTAATTTTTGCATAGATAATTGCACCAAAAGATTGACCTATTAATGCCTGATACAACCGCTTGAGTTAAAATAAATCCATGGGAGGTGATTAAGCCATGTCACAAACTCGAGCACTGCGTTGCAACACAATGAGACCAAGGGCACACACCTTGCAACATATATATGTTTAAAGTTTAACTATTTTTTAAAACTAGACATTCTCAGTTACATTAGGTCTCAATTTCATCCAAAAATATTAAAAAAATAAAATCATTAGTCATATTGTCAATGCTATTTTTAATAATGGATTTTATTAGGAAATTATATTTGTAGGTCCTAGGATTTGGTTCAAATTTTCAATGCTAATTTTTTTTCCAAAATTAGGGTTGATACAATATGATACAAGAGGAATTTCTTATATAGGTATTGTGAGGATACAAGATTAGATAAGATCATGAAAAATGTCTTAATACTATGTGGTGCAGGAGCACCTACACATTGTTGAAAAATGGAAGTCTTGAAGATTATTTAGATGAGTCTAAGGAATTTAGAGAAGTTTGAGTCTTTATGTTTTAGTCAAGGTATAATTATACTAAATAAGGTCTTAGAGACCATTTCCAATGTAACTAAGGTGGTTTTTAAGTTATTTGTATTTGGGGTCAAGAAGTTGCATAAAATGCAGAAGTGTTGTTATACAAAAAAAAAAGTTGTCTTAGAAGTTTAAGAGACAGTTAAGAATGTTGGATGGTTAGTTTTTGAATAGGAGAAATATAAAAGGCCTTTGAAAGGCTCGAACTTGGGGTTGTTGAAGTCTGTTTTGAGACCATTCTAATAAATTCAATGTTATTTCTTGCAAATTGCACTATTTTCTGATCTTTTCCAAAAGAGTACGACCTTGTATAGTGTTCTAATGATTTCAAATTCATTGCATATCAGAATACCATGAATTAGCTTTAATTTGATCTAAGTTTGAGGGTTTAACATTGTATTTTGTGCGAGTTCTTTGTAAATATTTGTCACTGCCCTGTTACACATAGAATTAAGGGTTGAGGGTCTCCAAAATGCTACACTGACCCATTCCACTTTCTGTCTCCACTATTTCTTGTGGAATGGGTCCTAAATGTTGTAGATTAACTATCCTAGTATTTGGTATGTAGAGAGAAATTTATGTGGAATGGTAGGGCACCCTAGGTTGGGCAGAGTATTTTTTTTCTTATGAAAATGGTGGCTTCAAGAAGGGACATGAATTTTTTTTGATGTAATTGTTTTGGTAAAGGTGTAAAGAGTCTGTACAAACCTAGTGTGACTTATTTGATGCATTTTTGGAGTTTGATAAGCTGGGTTAATGTTAGTTTCATGAAACCCTAGCCTTTAAGCATGAAATGTGAGGGTTTGTTGGGAAACGCTCTAGAAGAATTGAACTAGAGTTTTGATTGGGGAGTTTGAAGTTTTGTGTCACAATTAGTGACTGTCCAAGGAGTTTTTGTGATTACAAAGTGTTTTGAGGGTACTCATTTGATCCAATATTGGTTTTAGTAGCCTTTTGCTAGTTAGTTTAGTGAATTTCTACTAAATAAAGAAACCCTGGCGGTAATAATTGGAACCTTTTTTTGGGATTGATTGCTTATTTTGTTTGGGTCCTTGTAAACTTCTAAAATACCAATTTTTTGTGAATTAGATAGCCTATTTTTGAAGGATAAAAGTTGTTGTTTTTTTAAGGACATGATCTCTTTGTTTAATTGATCATATTGTGTTTTGAGGTTGAATATTTTTTTCATTATAATTGGAAGCTAAAGATAAGTAAATCACAGAAAACTAGATTTAGAATATTCCTAACTTCTTTTGAGCTTAACATGTAAATAGGACCTACTAGGTGAACTAGTTAGGTGAAACACCTTATTCAACCAACAAAAAATCAAAAGAAATGTATATTTGATTGAAATAAATGTTAGCTCATAAGGATTTATTTCAAGTGGTTTTATAAAATACACATTCATTTTTGCACATAATAGATATCTTTTTTGTGTAAAATAGATATTTGTTTTATAAGAAAAAGATAGAAATTTAGGATTATTTGTTTATTCATTAAAAAAGATACCCATTCCATTCTAAAATGGGTATTTTTCTATTAAATAATTATAGTACCACATTCCCCCACCTTAATTGACTTCCAACTTCATGATTTTACTCTTATTTCCATGTATTTTGAAAGATAATGTTGTTGAGTAGTTTTCTCTTTACATCATATATCTATCCATTCTTTTCAGAATTGGCCAAAATTTTTCTCAAGAATTTCAAAGCTAGTATGGGTTAAAAATCTACCATTTCTAATTTGTTTGAGTGTGTCCAAGGATGCAATGAGTGCATACATGAATATGCCATTATATTTTAATATTTATGTTATAGAAGCACACCATCAACTTCATAATAATGAATTAAAATCCATTTTATAAGGGATTGTTGTCAGCTCTTTGAAACAATGTATAAAAGTGAATAGATTTAATTTTTCTTATGAAGATGTGTGGTCATGTAAATAATACTAAATTAAAATTACTTACACCTAACTTGCTTAAGTATGTTACATTTTGAATACACTTGAGTAGTGACAATCATGCCAACTAATTGTAGGATACTTGAAATAAAAATGATAAGAGTATTATAGGGATTTTGAGGTAAAATATACAACTTTACATTAGTTAAAATTTAAATGTTAAAAATTTAGAAATTTCTACATACTTGAAAGAAAATTTAAACAGTTTACCTTTTTTTAGACTGCAAGAATCAAAATCAAGTAGTCATGCCCCTATAAATTGCAGTGCGCTTGGTAAATTTTTTTCATGTGACCGGTGATGCTGGCACGACACGCCCTTCGGTACCACGGGGATGGTGGGGAGACTAGGTCTCGTGACCTCTTGCCTACAAAAGGATGCTTTAACCAATTGAGCTAGGCCCACCACCCATTCAAAATTTTTACTTCATTGTACCATTTGCATCCTATTTTTTTTCTTTAAATGCATCTATAATGGCCTCATGGCCTTCCATAGAAAGTATTTATAACTATTTTATAAAAGGTTTTCCTTGATAACTCACTAATTGTATGTTTGTTGCTACAACCAAATGTGATTGGTGTATACTTTTCTTATGTTAGAGTCACTCAAGTTCTCGACACCCCAAGATCACCTACAAGAAAACAATAACTTCCACAAGAGAGAAATGACATAAATATCATGGTGTGATTATGGATGCCAAATTTCTAGATTAAATATGACAATATACATATGACTCCTTGCTTATAAAGGCAAGTTGTGAGATAGGATTAGACAAGATCTTGACACATGTCTTAATCTTATATAATGAGATAACTACCTCAACAACATTAAATGACTTAAGAGACAAGCATTAAATTCCAAAAGATAAGATAATATCTAGTGACAACTAACACTATCTAAAGAAATTCCTTCATAGGAACTAAGTGGACTTAATAATTAAATAGGACCTAAATAGGTAAAACACCTATTTACACCAACCCCCCTTAAGTAAAACTTAGGGAGCATGATTATGCAAATGACATAAAGATGGGTTCCATATACAAGGTCATGTTAGGTACCCATGTACAAATAAAAAGAAATCTCTCAAAAATGGAGAAAAACTAGTGGAACAAAACTCCTCCTTGGAAGAGAGATAAGATACAATAATTCTCTCCATGAAGAATGAGGACAAAAACCCATGTGAGAAAAAAGACCCCCCATAAGAGAGAAGAAGAGAGACCATTCAAACCCCCTCAACTAAGTAACCTAATAAAAAGAAACATTGGAAGAACAGTAGTGGAGTAACATTGGAACCTTAATCAAAGCAAGCAAGGAAAGATATTTCTAATGCTAGAAACACTGGACACTCTCAATTGTGGAGCAACCCTAGAATCATGATAAAGAAAAAGTAGTCCAGATGCTATGAAACACTAGAAAAATCTCTATATGGAGAAACCCTAGAATCTAAATGAAGCAACAAGAGATAGAACATCATTCTAGAATTGAAATTAAGTGCAAAGATCAAAATTGCACCTTCCCAAGTGAAAGTATGTCCAAGTGATCAACCAAAATGTGAATACACACAAATTTGAATAAAAGATACTTGGGGCTAAACTAGAAAAAAGTGCATGAATATCTTGATAGAGATGCTCAATACCTTTCCAATGCCACAAGAATTATAAAATTTAGAGATCGTGGCAGAAAGTTATGAGCTCAAGAGAAAAAATAAAAGAATCAAATTTAATTATCAAAAAATGCATCCAAACAGTTTTTTTTGGAAAAATAACCTGCACCACTATGAAGTACGTCAAACCAACTTTCTGGTGATATCTTATTTTTTAAAAATTGCCTCCTTAATTGCAATTTATGGCATTTTGAAAAAAAAAGTTTGTTGAATAATTCTGAGGAGGGTGTATGAGCTCTGCTAGGGTTTTGTGGTTTCTACGGTCTTACTTGGTGTCATACTGCACTTACAGCGCATGAACTACCTCTTTTTTAGTGTGTACGACCGCATTTAGTGTGGGATTTTTGTTTTAATATGCCTTCAACCGTCCCTAACCCAACAGTTCATGCTGGTGCTGGCGGTTCAATGACTTTTCTCAATGGTTCCCCCTTCCAACAAAGGTCCCCAAAAATTTGTTCCAAAATTTTTTCATGAGGTATGCATTCTAACTCCCCTGCTAATGTGGTTTTACCTTTACCAGAGATTGATTCTACTTGTCAATGGCTTGAAAGTCACACCCTTGTTGGGTATTTTTTTGGGAGAACCCCCCCTGAAAGTGTGCTTAAGTAATGGGTTAACAAGGTCTGGGTCCCTCATGGGGTCCACCTTGATATGGTCCAAAACTTGACCAAGGGTTTCTTTTTGTATGGATTTTCAAAGGTTAGTCATGTGCAGGCCATCTTGGGCCATGATCCTTGGTATGTACGATCCTCTTTATTGGTTTTCCAGGCCTGGACCTATGATTTTACTATCTTAGATGAGACTAAACTCTAGGTCCCAGTTTGGATTAAGTTTCTTGGTCTCTCTTTTCCTTGTGTACCTTTTTTGAATTATATTGCATCCTCATTGGGGAGGGTTATCTGTGTTGAGCCAGATAGGTTTTTCCAGGCCTGTCCCCAAAAAAGGGTTTGTGTAGAAGTGGACCTCTCCCACGATTTGAAAGATGCCATTGATATACAAATAGGAGCTCTCTGGCACACCCAAAAAGTCACCTATTTCAATTTGCCTAACACGTGTTATTGGTGTCAGTTTGCAAACCACAAGATCAAGGACTACCCTTTGGCAATTCCTCATACACCTTCTCTACCATGAGATGTTGAGCAGCCTCATCAGGTAGAGTCTTATACTGGCAAGTAGGATACGACTCGGACTATGGTTACAAATCGCAAGACTAAGTCTTTTGGTTCCGGGTCAACTTCCAAAGCCCCCGAGCCAGTGAAAATTGCTTCAAACCCTTCTACAAAGGGGACGACCACTCTGGCCAAGGTTGATAGAGTGCCTCTGTAGCCTCGGCCTAAGACCACGCCTCAACCTACT
>VDFB02281492.1:741900219-742025201 GCA_007258455.2 Sequoia sempervirens | reverse complement strand
TATCTCCTCAAGAGTTCGAATTTTCTCAATTAGGTTTTATTTAAATAAATTCGAACTTTTCTTTTTAATTTTTCAATAGTTTTCGAAAGCACTTTTAATTATAAAATATAATTAAAAGTGGCCCCTTCAATGATGGGCGGGGTTAGCAAAAATCACTTAAGTTATAATGAAATATTATAACTTTATATTATAATGCTCCAGTAATTAATATTTAATTAATTTAATTAAATATTAATATCTCTCTCATTATTTATCCGATGCCCAATCCGTCTGAAGCTGTCGACTGAGGAAGTGATTCTGAACGCTGCCAAATCCCTACTGCTAAAAATAGCAGGGGTCCCACGCTGACTGCCAAGAACTGCTAAAAATAGCAACTTCTGCAAAAAAGCGTCCGAATAAGCCCGAACGAAAGCCAACTGATCAAGAACTGCCAATATGAAGCTGAGCCAACTCCAACTAGACCCTCTATACCATCCATCAGCCTACGAGGGTCGCATAATAGGCTAACTCTTACGAACTCTGATGCTCGCCAAAAATGGGGACATTACATACAATCCCCTTTCATATAGATTTCTCATGATAGCAGAGTTCTGTCAAGCCCTAGAATTTATGCAAACACAAGAAATTGAAACGGTGACTGTACAATTCACTTTCAAAATCTGAAGAGTTCAATATCAATAGACTATAACATAGTCGCAGTGCAGTCCAGACTCTATAACTTTGTTGTGATCTTGTCCAAACTCATTTTTCTCTATTTTTCTGTCCTACTACTACTCCTGAATCTGAATTCACTTTACTGTTCAAGATTTTGTGTCTAAATACAATTTGCAGATCCATTTTGGATCACACCTCCCTTTTTATGGAGCTTTTGGTGCCACAGAATCTTAAAGAGAAAATAGATCAGAATAGAGTTCTCCCACTTTCTCTTTTGAATACCATTTTTATTGATTGATTTTCTAATCCTTGAGTCAAATTTTCCATGTTTCTTGGACTTCATTTTTGGTTTCCCTAGTCTTCTTTTCTAGGTCTACATCCTATGTAAGTATGGCTCTCCCTTCCACACCCAAATCTTCTAAGGAGGGTAGTACATGTTCTTCTTCTTCATCTAGTATGGAGGGCTCATAAAGCTGTAAGTAGTAGTACTAACAACTAACAACTGCATGCATCTTCATTGATGGAGGAAGATCAGGTTTGAAAGTATTTTCACCTATGGCCTCCAAAATTGTAAAAGTTTCACACCTTAAAGGCTTAATTTTCTTTTCCTGTCCTTGCAGCCTTTCCTTTCCCAAGGAAAGCCAAAAAAAAATTTCTCTATCTTAAGTGTGTTCTCCTTCTATCGATCATGCCTTTTGTTTATACAATTATTGTGTTATTTTCAATTATTCCTTAACTTTGAGTTGAAATTGTACAATTTTTTCAACAAATTTTGATGTTTTAGTCAACTCATTAGCTTTCCCTATTTGTTCATCTTCCTTATCAAAAGCTACGTCAAGTGGACTAGTAGAAAAATATCTCAAACATGCATCAACTAGTGACTTATGAATAGAATAACGCTTAGGTTTTCCGTGTACACCTTGCAATCCTCATATTCATTGTAACGTACACTTAGGATAGCTAAATTTGGGTGCACTTCTCTAAATAAATATTAGAATTATGCAATAATTCAAATCCTTGTTTTAGAGAGTTGAGACTGCTTGCATTGTAAGTTTGTTTTAACTTGCAGCTTGAGTTTATTTTAAAGCATGCTATACTTACAAGGCCACCATATCTTTATCCTACTTTATTGCATGAATTGAGGCATTCAAAATAAGTGGATGAATTTTAGATTTTAGCTATGAATCTAATGTTGGGTTTGGATTTAGTATGATAGATTTTGGAGTAGATGATTGTTGTCAAGATTTCTCCAAGAAGTTGGTGGTTGTGTTGCTACCCGAACCTTATTCATGTTGAAAATCTCCTTATAGAATAGCTTTGGTTTTTATTTGTAATTTTCTTGTTGTGATTATTGTTGGGACTCAATCTAACAATGGTAAATTTTTCTTGATTCTTATCTCCTTTACGCATTTAGGCTTCATTTTACCCAACACATATAACTGATCTAAGAAATCTTTGTATGGATCTCCATTTGTCAAAATTTCCTGACTATTGTTCTCCTTCATCCCACATGTGCCTATCATGAGCTAAAAGTTGCCAAGGTCCCAAAAATTCTATGTGGGGTGCACCTGGTCTTTTTTTTTATGTGTGCAAATTGTTGGAGTTTTGGAGTTTTCCACCTTGGCATATCTTTCCCCAACCTCCACCCTTTCCTTTGTCCTTTTCAAATTTTTGGACTTTTTCTTACTAGCACACTTTCCCTTAGACCCCCTCACTCTGATGCTTTATAGTAAGTTACCTTTCAAAGTCGCAATGTTGGTCATCTTCTTATCACATGCCTTGTGGAATGAGGTATGGTGCATCCCTAATCCCTGATTCCTAATCCTTTTCACTGTGCTATTTTTCAATGTTTTGATTTTGGTCTTCCCTTTACCCACATACCTTATGAAATTGATTCCTTGATATTCCTAATCCTTGACTCCCAATATTTTCTTATTTATACTTTTTTGAAGTTGTAAATGCAAGAATACCTCTAACGTGGTATTTTTGGCATGAGTTATTACGTATCCCTAACTGTCTATTCTCGACAATTCCCACTTTGTTGTTCTATTAGATTCATGAAATTGGACCTATCTTTACTTGCATGCCTTGTGCAATGAATTCCTTGGTATCCATTATCCCCAACTCCCAATAATTTCCTTCACATATCTTTTCAAAGTTGGTGATGCAAAGATACCTTTATTTTCTTGTTTCTGGCATAAGGTATGGCATTTTCCCAATCCCCGATCCCCAACAACTAGCATGAATTCTAAGGTATCCCCAACTCCCAATCCTTGACATGTCCAAAACTTTGAAACTCCCATGTTTTGCACTCCTCACTCTCTCCTATCTCCTTACATGACCCAATTCACCATTAATGACCCAATTCACCATTAATGACCTAATTTGATGCCACAACTACTCATAGGGTTTTCCCACCTAGAAATAATTGTTCATCTCCAAGGCATGGATTCACATTCAAATTCAAGCAATGGAATCATGCCACCATTAGTGTAGTGGTTGTGTTTCCGGCATGAATTATTTCCATGCAAGCACTAAGCTATCATTTCAATGGATTTTGTAGGATCTGAACTTATTTAACATGTTGCATTGATGAAATTCAATCCTATGTCAATTTATAGAAGGATTCAGTGACCAAAAAAAGTGTTATATCATTCATCTTCCAAAATAAAGGTAAGCCATTTGTCTATTTTCATGCAACTGCAATGTTGAGCAAGATCTAGGATTTCAATCCTTGCATGTCTCGTCACCATCTAAGCAACTCATCTTGCATCACAAAAAGGTAGCTATTGTGTGACAAATGTTTTGAATGGATTCTCTCCTTATCCAATTGCATATTTTCAGGGAAACTTCCAAGCAGTGAAGTGTGACAAGTTCTTCTTAGCTTAGGACTTTCTTTTGCCACATTTGTTTGTGTGAATGTAATATTGATTTGATTAGTGTTGCAACACTTTAACGCATTCCAAAGGTTATTTTTAATGTTATTTCTAATATTGCATGTGGATTTCTAGAAGTTTGGAGATGGATTATTAAGCATGTTCAATTATAGATATCTTTTTTTTCATTTCTGTGTTGTGCCTTCTAGTAATTGTGACTCTGTAACTTAAAATAAGACACCAATCCTAGAAGTGTTTGGCCCTCCAAGCACTCAAAGTTGAACACTATTATTAACCGATAGTGTAGGAGTAGGAAATAGATTTGTATGCATTTTATTGTTCAGCATGTTAACCAAGGAGACATCTCGAGCAAGCCTTGAAGGATTTCACCTTAAGAGAATCATGTCTTGAATACCCACATCTTGCAATATTTAATAAAGGTTATAGTAGTAGGTTAGTCCTTGGCTTAGCGAAATATTTTGGGCCTAGGCATATAGTGGATACTATTGCAATTTTTCCTATTTGCATACCTTTAGTTGTGATTAAATATTGTTAAAAGTTACCTCTAAGAACACCCTCCTAGGTCTACTTGAGTCCATAGTGAAAAAGAGATTATTCACTTTTAGAAATCGGCCTATCATCACTCACATTTTGCTGATGATCCAATCTATCCACCTTCAAGAAGGACATATCCCTAGCCTTGAAGTGGATTGGACCCTCTAGAAGTGTGAGCAATGATTTTGGGATCCAAAAAATACAATTTAAAAAATGCTATTGTTTGTAATGAGCCTTGCTCAAACTGACCTCAATTTGCTTCGATTTGTAGCCTTGTAATTTTTGTCAAACAGTTTGAATGCAAACTTTAAGCTTGCTGGTCTGAGATTACAGTCTGATGGTATGCTTGAAAGGTATTGATGAAATGCTTCCAATGCTCATGAGTCAATACTACATTGTTTAAATTATCATCTAGATGCATCAATGAATTATTTTCATCTTCTACAATGCTCATGTATGACTTCTACATGTGAAATATTCACCTACAGCCAACTACTAATTTTAACAAACAGTTGGTATGCAAACTAATAAGCTGAATACAATGCACAATAACACTATTATTTGGACAACTACTTATTACTCCTTAATTACAATGTCTTTCTAATACAACAATGATGTCAAAATATCCAAGACTATTGGCAAATTACATGGACATAAAGTATGATAATTGCTGATAATGGATGCAACCTACAGCTGAAACTAACACTCCAAATATGCAATGCTAACATGAAATCATGATTGAAGAACCTGGTGGAATATTGGCGCCAAGAATGAAGGCTGAAGGAGAAATCGAATTCCAAGCTAAGTGACCTTTCTTCAAGCCGAATCGACCTTCTCAAACAAATCCGCCCCTGTTCTGTTCAGCTTGATGAAATAAATTAATCTTCAGTCTTTTCCAGCCCTCTTAAGCTTCAAATGCAATCTCCATGACCTCATAAGAAGTGTGCCCAAGCTTGATGGTGAAATTGATGCAAATGATGGCCTCCAAGAGTAAATCGACCCTCTTGACCAGTTGCCCCTGTAGCTGATGAAATGAAAAATATAAAATTATTCCCAGCTTGTTTGCCTTCCAAATTGCCTCTAATTTAGTTGCCCTTTCCTCTAAAGACCAATGCCGCCTTCTCCTGATGGAATGGAACCTTATTTGAGCTTCCCTTTTCAAAATCGTGGCTCCAAGTATGCAGACTTAAGTATAATTTTCTGACAATTAAAATCAAAATATCCACTAAATCAATTCACCTTCAAATGCATCAAAATGAGAAGAGTTCTATCCACATAAATGTCTCTATATTGCTCCAATCGATCTACACCCAAAATTGGCCCTTGCCACAAATTTTGCTCAAGCAAGAAGTCTGAAGTAACCTCTCCAATAGCTGCAATAATTCAGGTGATATCTCACACCCTCAAAATTGCTATTAATAGGAAGTTTTTGTTTCTTATGACAAAGAAGCAATCTGCAGAAACCCTAGGCTCCACAAGATGAAATGACAAACAACAACAACATCAAATCTGCCTGTCTAGAAGCTTAGGCAACCCTTCTATTTATTCTTTTTCTCCAATTCCTCCAAAGCTTCTAGAATATTATTTTATTTTTTATTAAGTGACTTTATAATATATTTTAAAATTCAAGTCACTTCATTAAATTAATTAAATATAAGGTCACCTTATAATATTAATTTAATTGATAACCTTATAAATAACTAAATTAATACCACTTTTGATTTAATTAAAATAACTAATTAGTCATCCCAATAAAATGATCATAATTTTGGACAACTTAATTAATTACATTAATTAAATCAAACTACCTCTAAAACGGGGACATTACATTGTTTCCAAGGTTTCTTGACGTAAGGGTTTCCCATCTTAGATTTTGAGTTATTTGTTATTACTTTACTGAAGAGTTTTAGATTCTATAAGTTTGAAACAGTGTTCCATGGAGTTTCAGGGACGGGGACAGGGAAACGGCGGGGTATGCATTTCCGGGATAGGAGACGGGGGGCCTAAGTTTGGGGACGGCGGGGGGACGAGCGGGGCACTGAAATACATATAGTACTTGAAAATTAGTTATAAAAAGATGTATAACAATATAATTATATAATTGTAGAAGCCTAAGGAATAAGTTAAGTTAACACATATAAACAAAACTTAAAACTTAAAAGTTTAAACACAATAACACATTGCAATGATATATCTTATCATTTCATTGAACTAGTGAACCGCTTAACATTGAAAATCAAAATGAAAATATAGACATTGGAAAATCCAACAAGAACTAGTGTTTCATAATTTGAATTTCATAATCATGATCCATGAATCATAATTACAATCAAGTATCACTGTATCATCAATTTTCAAACTTCAAACTTCAATAAGTCAAATGATTGATTTTAAAAAATTAATTTAATTAAACATAAAACTTAAACTTTAATTTGTTTTTTAATTTTTTGACTAAAATCAATGCATTTTCAGGGGGATGTCTCGGAGTTTCCTTGGGTGGAGGGGACATTTGGAAGTTTTCTAGAAGTTTCCCTAGAGTCTCCCAGAAGTTTCCCTGGAGTCTCCCAGAAGTTTCCCTAGAGTCTCGCATGGGAAACGTCTCCCTCCAAGGGGAGACTTTGGGGGGACGGCGGGGGGGATGCGGAGACGGCAGGGGCATGACGGAGGGACATTTCCTAGGCGTCTCCCCATCTCGGAAACGGGTGGTTTTTCCGGGGGGACGCGTCCACGTGGAACACTAGTTTGTAGTAACTCTTTTGTGAAGATTAAGTGGGATTGTGTTCATCATTACCTTTATTTGGTAACAAATCTTAATCAATTATTGATCCTAATTTGGAAATCATAAAATCATGTTTTTAATCTTTTGTTTCAATAGGGGTTTTCCGCACAAGTGAAACTTTTTCAAGTACAAAGAAATGACTATCACTTCTAGATGAATTAAGATTGAAAGTTCCATCTATACTAATTTTGAGTTATGGACACTTAAAATAAAACATCTTGTTAACAAATTTTTTTGGTCAGAAATTTTTAGACATAAACCATCTAATATGACTCCTAGAAAATCCAATGTTAGGTATTGGATTTGTGGAAGATTAGGTCATATCTGGAAGAATCACAAAGAAAAAAAAAGGTATAGAGATGCCTTTAAAAAATCCTTTCTAACACCTTTTATTAGTCGTGAAAAGGTCAAGTATTCAAAGATAGAAGAATCAAGACCTTCTCTAATGTTTTGCATATCCCAAGTTTGATGAGAAACCTATTATCTCTTTAATAAATTATTTGGGAGTGTATCTTTCCCTTTGTAAAGAAGGTTGCATAAGGAATTTTGGTTTTGGAAAAGGGATTCAAGTTGGAAATTTTTAATTGATGCTAATACTATGTGGAATTACTTGACTATTTTATTTTATTCAAAAAACTATTTTTGGAGTGATATCTCTAAGTATTGGGGAGTTAAAAATTGTTTCCAAGGAAAGACCTTAGCCAAGGGAAAGATAAGCTATCTCCTAGGATACACCTTGGAAGGAAAAGATAGGAAGATATGCCTCCCAAGAAATTCCTTAGAAGACATCACGGGTATGTCAAGTTGTCACCTAAGTGAGACATAAGTGGAGAAGAAAAGATAAGAAGTTCTTTGGAAAGAGCTAAAGGAAAGAGTCATCACTCAACATACACCTTGTGAAGATAAGAGGATTTTAGATTTAGATTCATCTCAAAAATTTATGCAATTTCAAAAAAAGCGACACCTTATTTTGAGTCCATATAAAGGTATGTCCTCTAGAATTTACAATGAGATAATACCCAAGAAACTTGTCACCCAAGTGACATTTCATGGATCTAGGAGACCTCAAGCTATGTCCTAGGAGATTCCTCAATTTCAAGGTAACTCTATTGAAATGAACAAGACAACTGAGGGGGCGGTGAATTAGTTGTCACCAATCACATTCATCACAAATCTCAAACAATTATAAATAATAAAAAGCAATATTAACACAAGAAACACCACATTTACGTGGAAAACCCAATAAGGGAAAAACCATGGTAAGGATTAACTCACAATATAAGAGTAATTGCAAAATTGTTTACAAAGAGGCTCACTGCCCAAGATAAGACTCACTGTCTAGAAGGGAGGTTCACTGCCTACAGACAAAGAAAGATAGAAAGAAGACCGTTACACAAAGAACAATATCTCAATGCAACAAAAGATCCACCATAACAACTTGCACACATCCGCAGCCTTGATCAGAGAATTGCAGACACCATCAGCTCACTGCTTTTAGGAGTCTAACACATTGAAGTTCTCGCTACCTCAATTCACTTTCACACAATTTCTCACTTCTCACACTTGTGGATTTCAATCCTTAACATCTTGTCTTGTATTTATACCATCTTCAATCTTAGAAACTTTCTCCAAGGTTAGCTACGCACTCTTCATTTTACAAATTCAAATTAGGTCGGCAATTCAACATTCCCACGGTGGATGAGAATGAGAGCGGACCAAACCAACACTTAACCAGGACCCAAAACAAAATCTTGGATCAATCACACGCTTCCTTAATTGATACTTATCCTTTGCATGACATGTAAACACTAGGTCAGCCAAACCTAATGAAAACACCAATGAACTTTGAAGTACACGCATCCGCAACAAGAAGATAACATGCGGACCACATAACATGCTTCACTGTACACTGGAACACATCTTAGATGCCTTCAAATTCATCCGCAGCTACTGCAACAACCTTCATATACAGAACACTTTCCACCAATCCATCTGAACTGTACAAACACACATAGTAACTCTGAAACTATTCTTCCGGAGCACCAAACCACAAACACCTTTGATAGAACACAAATAACACCATTACAAGCCTTCTTCCAGATCTGCAAGACCTGAAACAAACTAGCAGAGGACTGCAGAGCAGATACATTTCTCCTAGTGCACAGACAAACAACTCTGCCAGACCAGTTCACAAACCGGTGAACTCAACTTTCACTCTTCATCAAACTAAAAGCTATAATCCAGGATATATCACCCAAGGATGCCCTTAAACAACACTACAGATCCGCACAAGCATAGAATCAATACAGAAGAAATGCAGAGCACATACCGGAGCACATTCTGAACACACACACAATTTTGTTTTCACTATTTATTAATTTTCTCAAAGGCACTTGGTAACTCATCGTATCAGCACACCTACAACAACATAAAGATAGCTCCATGTACTCACAACATCTCTACAGTATCTCAACTATACATGCACCACTTGCAATCACTTGTTTCCTTTCTCTGCAACAACCTATACTGTGTTGACATCAATGACAACATTAATGACAGCACCACCATACTCATTTATACTTGCAACAACCTCAAGGTATCACCTAGGAGATACCTTAACATTTTGACAAGGACAAATTCCAAGGTATCACCCAAGAGATACCTCAAGGTGCTAGCAAGGAAAAATATCAATGTAATGCCCAAGAGATACATCAAATTTTTGAAATTAAATTTCAAATAAAATAAAAAAATTCACTAAGGAAAAATTTCAAGCTATTAATATCATGATACCTTCAAAGTTGCGGCATGAAAGATTGAATCACATTAGCGAAAAAGGTTTTAGGGCTTTGAAATATAGGTATTTTGTTAAGGGGCTTGAAGATTGTTCTTTGGATTTTGATTTATGTGAATATTGCATATATGGGAAACAAAACCATTGTTAGAAAATTGCCATTGATGTCAAAGGAAACGTGCAACAATATATAAATAACATGCTACGATATATTCCCCATTTCAATGCCACTTATGGATAATTGCATGAAATGTGGAGTTGGATAATTGCATGCAAAATGAAAAAGAAAAGCACGCAAAAAGAAAAAAGCAGCACCAAGCATAAAAAAGAAAAAAAAAAAAAGCAGAGTCAAGTCAAGCATTAAGAAAAGCAACACCAGCATAAAAAAGCAGAAAAAGCAGCATGCAAAAAGCAAGATAGCATGCAAAAATTAAAAAGTGCCTTATAGATTTAATTTTATAAAAAGACATTAATGCTATATTTTTTAGATAGAAAAAAAGGTGAGTAAAAAAAAGCAGCACAACAAACAAGAGAAAGAAGACCTCCATTAGAAGGAGAACAATGTAAAGGGAAGAATTAGACAAGAAGATAAGTGCAAAAATAAAGTTCAGTTTTTGAAGAAGCTGATTTAAAGAAGGGGTTTGTTGTTATTCATCTTTCATTAAAAAGATATTATACCTGTTACTGTGAAGGTTGGTTCCTATCATTTTTTATATATTGGGTTGGTGCTCAGCTATGAGTTGGTGCTCACCTTTGTAATCGAAAATTGGTGTCTTCTGCAGGTTGGTGCCTACTTATTAATAAAAGAAAAAATGTTGCCATTTTTTTTTCCCAAAAGGGTTTTCCATGTAAAACTGGCATTCGTTTTGCTTATGATTCATTTGCACTATCAAGTTTTGATTATTCAATTTGTAAAAGTTTAAAATTGCTCTTATATTGATTCACCCCCCCTCTCAATATAAGTGTGTGCTCTTCAATTGGTATCAGAGTTGGTTCCTTCAAAGATAAACCTAACAAGCTAGAAGGTAGATCTTGAGAAGCACACATGACTAGTCATGATGGATGTGATTTCTCCTCAAATAGGGCACCTTTGTTTGATGGAACTAATTACACATTTTGGAACTTAAGAATGGAAACATATTTGAGTGCTCCAGGTTTTGATATTTGGCAATCCATTGTTGATGGTTATACAACTCCTGTGACTTCTCCAACTAATGTTGTTGGAAAGAAGCTTAGTGAATAAAATGCCAAGGCCAAGAATGTTATTCTTTGTGGGCTATCCAAATCTTAGTCCATGAAGGTAATGTATTGCAAATCTGCAGAAGAAATGTGGGATAAGTTGACAAATATTTATCAAGGAGATGACAAAGTTAAAAAAGAAAAGCTTCAAACTCACAGAGGACAGTTTGAAGGCCTCAAAATGGAAAAAGAAGAAAATATTGCTCAATACCTACTTCGTGTGGATGAGATAGCCAATACCATTAGAGGTCTTGGTGAAGAAATTGAAGAATCCAAAGTTGTGCACAAGGGTCTAAGGTCCCTTCCTCTGCAATTTGATGCAAAGGTTCTGTAATGTCCCCTTCCTAGACAGTACCGTCATGTCAGTGGTTAGCCTATTATCCAGATCCTCGTAGGCTGGTAGATGTGTTTAGAGGATCACTTGAGGTAGTTATCCAGCGTTGGGAACATCACTCCAGCAGTTGATTCAAGTTTGGGCCTTTGCAGACTCTTTCATAGTGGTTTTTCAGATACTTACTATTTATAGTAAGTCAGGCAGGCAGGAGCTGCTATTTTGGGCAGGGGACCTGGTTCAACTGGTCAGCTCAGTTTCGACCTAGTTTGTCAGTTTGATGAGCAGATGGAGAATAATGGAGCATTTAATGATTATTAAATAATTATTATTTTGACTTTATGTTATAAAGTCACTTTAATGATATATTAAAATATTAATGATTAATGGCATATTATAAAGTATTTAATACTTTATAATAAAGGAGAATGATTATTATAATGAATAATTATTTATTCATTAAAGGGGACGCCATTATGTTAATATTATTGCCTAAGTCAAAGAGAGGGAAATTAATATTATTAAATGTAATTTAATTGATTTTTTGAGAAGAGGGTCAAATTATTGAGAGAGTTTATTTATTCTTTCAAAGAGAAAATCGAACTCATGTGATTGATTATTCGAATTTGTTATCTTTTCTCTCTGAGAGCATTGGGGTTTGAGAAACCAGGGTTTTTGCAGATCAACAAGTTTTGAGGAATGTTCCCTCTTCAAGATCTAACATACTAAGACTATGAAATATCAGTTGAAGATTGTCAAACAGGGTGACTTCATTAAGAGGTTGCAATTGTGCTTATTGAATCGATTCAGGAAGGGTTTGAAGAAGATTATTCATCAGTCATTTGAGGTGACTTATCTAAGATCCATTTACAGTGTTCTAGCACATCTTTCAGAGTGGTACGGATTTATTTAATGCTGCTGGCTGGGGCCATACATTTGTACCAGCAAGGGCCGTACTTTCTTTATTGGAGAATACGCCTTGTCCTTTTATCTTCTGTCTCCTGCAAGTTGGGCGCCTAGGTCTCTGGGGTCTTCTGCAACGTTCCTGAGGCTGGAAATTTGAGTTCTGGAGTTGGCCGTACCATCTCTTCATCTTTTATAGCGGCTGCAGCCTGCAATAACCAGGTTTTCATCAATAAATGTTGTTGCTTTTTATATGCCTGTTGATTATTCACAGTTGTAATCATTCAGAAAGATTAATGAATCATCTAGCATTGAGATTTGGTCTATAGCCTATAGTTTTTATGCTTCTGGAATTTTATTTAAATTTTTCAAGTATTTTCAAGCAAAATCGCATTTCTCCTCTTTTACTGCAAAAACACAAAAAACCTAAAATACAGAAAACCAAACAAAAACTCAGTATTCTTAGACCGTTTTCGGGTTGAGAGACACTTGGTCTCTTACATTCTGCCATTGAAGAAATGAGAGATCTTGACAATCTAATGAAAGATGAGTTGCATGGGATCCTAACTACCTATGAGATGAGAACCGTTGATCAAACATCCAAAAAGGAGGCAACCTTCAAATCTTCAAGGAAAGGAAACAATAAGGAGCATGAACCAAGTTACAATGATGATTTAGATGAAGAAGAATCTCACTTCATGAGAAGACTAAAGAAGGGACCAAGGAAATACAAAGGAAAGTTGCCTTTCAAGTGCTTTAGTTGTAGAAAAGTAGGACATTTTGCTTCCAAATGTCCATATGCAAAGAGTGAATGATGTAGTGATATGCCAATAGTATTATGTTTAGCTTATATAAAAAAATTCAATAAAAAAATTTGGTTTGTGCATTTGAGAACCTATATTACATGACATGATATGAAACTTCTCTAATAGTATTCCCTTGTGTATCTAAAGATCCTCATATTTTTCTTAGTCATTGTTTTTTAGGAAAACTTGATTTATGTCCCAAGGTTTCTGCAATGTGTTTTTATGGTGTTTTTTAATGTGTATTGTTCTAGTATTGACGTGATTTTTTAATTTCTCTTTATTGCAGGGATTTCTACTCCTATAGATGAATTGGTAGATTTTATAGATGCTTACTTATGTGGGAAAGGTGCCAGATATGTGGAAGGAGCATTTCATCAAAATCATAAGGATGCGGTGTGTACAAGAGCTTTCTTGCATACATTATAGAACAATTAGTAACTAGATATTACCAATATATTTTGATAATAATCTATACATATAGATTGTGAAATCTTTTGCATTAAATTTATGTTTCCAAGTATGGTAAATTATTGAGAAGGATATTGCACATACAGTTAGCTTTCCTAGATGCATGCAAGAGTGAACCATAATAGAATATAATCAGGAATAAGAGCTCTCAGTACATATATATTGTTATGGATGTTTTTCTCTTTAAAATTTGCTTTAATCAGTGTATTGGACAAATCTAGGCTTTAAATCAATGCAGCAGATTTAACTGTCAACTTTCAATTGCATTCAGGATCAGAAACAACAATTCAAGATGTTATAAAAGCACGAAAAGCCTTAGTTTCTCATACCATACTAAACAATAATATGTTGGAAAAAGTAAAATTGATACATTTTCATAGCATTCTAAATGGAAAAATGCTAAGATTTAGAATTATGAACTTTTCAATTGAAATTAACCTAATATTCACAGCTTCATAGCGAATCTTAGATAATTTGTGTCATGTCCCCATCCTAGTCAGCACAGCTGGTGACGAGGTTAGCCTATCATTCGATCCTCGTAGGCTGACAGGAGTGTTCAAAGGATCATTTTTGGCAGTTGCTCAGTGTTTGATAGCTCCAGTTTGCAGTGTGTCAGGTTGGGCCTTCGCAGAATCTTCCAGAGAGCTTTTTCAGAGAACTTTCTATTTTTAGAAAGTTAGGTCGGCGCTGCTATTTCGGGCAGGGCACCTGGTGCAATTATTCAGCTCAGATTCGACCCAGTTCAGCAGTTGATTGATTTGACGGAGAAATAAGGAGTATTTAATGAGTTATTAAATATTTAATAATTTGACTTTATAATAAAGTCACTTTATTGAAATATTTAAATATTTAATTATTTGGCTTAAAATTATAAAGTATTCATTATACTTTATAATAAATTATTAAAATATGACTTAATGAGTATTTAACACTCATTAAAAGTGGATGCCAATAATTAATCATTTCTCCTAAGTCAAAAGGTGAAAATTAAATCATTTATTTAAATGATTATTTCAAAGGAGATTTAGGTCGAACTTTTCAAAGAAGATATATGTTTCTTCTCAAGGCAAAATCGAACTATCCTGTTATTATTCAATTTTGTCTTCTTGCATCTGAGCTTTGGAGTTTGCAAACCCTAGGGTTTCTGGCAGACGATCGTTTCTGGAGAACGAAAACTCTTCAGAGATCAGGCAGACTGAGGCTATGAAATACCAGCTGAAGCTTGCACTTGGTGATGTCACACAGAGATCACAGATTGTGCTTATCCATCCATTTTGGCAGAGGTTTTCAGAGGAAATCATCAGCAGACATAGGCAACTTGAGCAGAGATTAGTTTTCAGTGTTCTGGCACAAATCCCAAGGAGGCCGTACTTTTCCTTATTGCTGCAGCAGGCCGTACTTCTGTACTTTTCAGGCCGTACTCTCACATCTTCTGAGGAAACGCCATTATTCATCTGTTTCTGGTGATTCTACATTGAGGCGCTTGGTTTACTGGACACTTTGCATTGGGATTCGAGCTGGAAGATCCTTCATCAATTTCTGGCCGTACCATTATCAGCTACAGCAGCCGCCATTACTAAGATACCAGGTTTTTAAATAAAGTCTTCAGTATTGCTTTACATGTTCAGATTTCTATATTGTATGTTCTGGAAAAGATGAAATAAAGGAACGCCTATCCATTCTGAACAAATTCTATGCATTTTAAGCTTGTATGAATTTTTTATGAATTTTTTATCAATTTCTAGAGAAATCGCAATTTTCATTTTGCCTGTGGAAAAACTCAAAAACACAAAAAAATCGAAAACTTGCAAAAACCTTCAAAAGACAATTAGGGTTTGAATCAGAGAACCACCAGGGTTCTGACAATTTGATTATACAAATTGATAGCAATGACTTCTTGTTTTGATGTCGCAATTCCCAAATGCCTAAATTCAGTCAGTACAATCCAAAAGCTCTTAATTTCCGATCAAAAGTACATGTCATAAAGCTCATGTCCTGAATCTAATATAGCAACCAATGTATGGCAAATTTGCACCTTAATTCAGGACAGGTCCCAGAGATAAATCATGCTTATTGAACTCTTTTAAGCCAGAAAAGTTCATTTTTTTACTGTTATTATGCTTGGACCTTCGTCTTCAAAGATACTTTAAAAAATAAACTTCATATGCTGGTCTATTTTTGGCCATTTGTTTATTTACTTGGAAGCCTTGCCCTACAAACAGCACTCATGCAATCTAGCACAACTTGGCTGCAAAGTTTGTTGTTGTTCAACTATAGAATGAAGTAGCCCCCACCCGCTCTCTTTCTCTCTCCTTTCCCACCCTCTAGAAGGGTGCAAAACCTGAATATCTCTCTCTGTCTTCCCCTTGCCTCTCCCTCTAGAAAGTTGCAAGACCGAATGGCCAGGTTCAACCCCCCAATATCATATGGCTTCTCATTTTGCAAGGAAAACCACTTCACTTTCTGTTTTAAAACTCTTCTTTTCCTACTTAGAATTGCTATAAAGGAATTATCATAAAAATGTAAAACTTAATATTCTAGCTTCCTCTTATATCTTCTCAAAGATTTTTTAATTTTTTTAAATTACTATCAACAAATAAAATCTAGTTTACATTGCAGCGTTATGTGTGTCTATTACTCATTTCCTTTGCTTTAGGCCATTGCTTATATAATAAATTGAGATCCTATAATTCAGTGGATTGTCTAGACCAGATTGCAATTATCTTTGGATCAGAAAAAGGCATCTATATTGATATATGTACAAATATCGATCCATATTAGATCCAAGAGTAAAACTCATCCTCAAAAGAAAACACTTCAGCAAACTTCAAGTGAAGAAAACACCTGCAGAACTCAGTTTTGTGAAACCATCAGCTCTATACAGGGGGTGGTTTCATAACTATTAAGTAATGAAAAAGAGAAATTTCATCCCAACAAAAAAATAAAAGAATTTGAAATGAACATCTGGTTCTTCACTTCCAAATCGATTGAGATCATTCCAGAGCATGAGAGGACATTCCAGCAGCTATATAGAGAGGTGGAGAGCATGGTTTTCATCAAAGGAGGAGACTTCAAAGATTGTGTCCCTTAGAAGTAGAAGTGGAAGTAGTGATAGGCTTGACAAGTTTGAAATAGACTTTTGTACTTGTCTATTTGAATAATACACTCCAGTAGAGTGCAACTGTGTTACTGCCTCCACCAACTGGGTTTCTTCACCCATCATAAAGTTTTCCCAGGATAAATCCTTGTGTTTGTGTGGCATCTCTTCCATTTTAGAATTTCATTTCTTTGATAGCATCTCTTTTTTTCCTCCCAATGTCACTGTTATTTAGAAGGCCAACTAGATTGGTAGTTTATTTATTTGGTTATTCCTCCCAACATCACTGTCATTAGAAAGCCAACTAGAACGTTTTTTATTATTTGATTCTCCTTGTTTCCAACTAGTTCTTGTTAGAAATTATGGATCAGATATACACATGCTTTCCGTTGACTGATTAATCTCAAAAATGAAAGGACCATAGGCAACCATGGGAATAATCTCACCGCAGCCATTAATCTCTTTAGAAGTTAACAATAAATTGCATTCCCACAACCTCATTTTCACAATGTACAGATTGATTCAGATTCATATATCCAATAAATTCATTGATCTCTCTTAAGGTCTCAGAAGGACCAATCACAAGGACCAACAAAAGGGTCTAAGAGGGGCCAAAAGACTCAGGAATCTGTCCAATGTTCTGATCATAAACATTTAACAAAAACATATACATTAAGGTTTGTATCATATCAGTTGTTTCATGGAGATCTATACTAGTAATAAATATTAAACAAAAAATAAATTTCCATTTGTCTATCCTTGCATCCACTCTCTTGTAGTTTTGTTTTATATGAGTAAAGTTTATAAACTCCTGATTGAAGGTAGATTGAAAAATGTAAAATGTGAAAGATGTAGCACCTATGAGAAATGTTTGGCACAATGAATCCTACTAAGTGGAATAGATAGAACAACTTGATTCTAAACATCTTACCCTAAACAATGACTTATTTCAGGGTGGAAAGAGGAGCCTAACTGTATCTATTTACAACTGCTGTAAACCCTATGTCAGAAACAAGAATATCTAGATTTAAAAAACTGAAGTTCTGAAAATAAAAAACTACAGCTGTAAACCGTAGGTATTAAATGCAAAGTATGGAGTGAGGAATGAACTCTGTAATTCTGGAACTGCTGCAATAATGTGAAAAACTGAAACTTATCCGGATTCCACTAATATCCAAGGAACAAGATGCCATAATATAAGGAATCCAACATATTATGGGATGACAATTTATAATGAATACTGCTCAAAAGAAATAAAGGGTGCGTTAACATCAAAATGGACAGTGAACATTGAATTCAAGAACAATCACTATCTTTTATCCACATAGAGACAAGCTTTAGAATTATAATGACAAAACTTTACTATTTTCTTATTCTTGTACACATCTGTGAAAATAGATGTGAAATGTGAAGTTGCAACTCATGGAAATGGAGGTTGAACCCCCTTGGACCACTATTATGCATACTTATAGACGTCCCATTGAGGAAGATGAACTGAAATTGTTATAAATGTTGGAATGGTTTATATTCCATGATGCTGGTGACTAAACAGACTCACTGGATGATGACATTTGACTGACAAGCTCACATTTCTACCTAGATCAATCACATCTCTTTGAGAATCAATGGCCCCATGTCAAGCTGAGAATCCAAGTGTGGAAATATCTTCTCAACTTGTGCTCTAATGTACTATTTCTCTTGGTATGGAACATTTCAATATTGCAGATTTTGGTTGTGTGGTTCCATGTATGTTTGATCTTCATTATCCATTTTCGAATCCATTTCTATAGGTATACTACAACATAATTGTTGTACCGAAACCAAATTTTTTGCTTCATTAAGGAATTTTGCTTAAAAGAGTTTAAACTTTGCTAAAATGATGTCAAAATACAGTTTTTGGGCAAGTCAAGCATGGACTTTGGTCAGTGTCATGTCAATCGTCAGCATCAACTGGTTAGTACCTGGAGCTCAGAACCTGAACCTAGGACTCAGAGCAAGAACTGTGATGATGGAGAAGCACTTTACGGCGAGATTATACTCCTACATGGTCAATTCAGTGTCCAGAAAGGTGTTTAGGGAAGATGAAATAGATAAAGATTTTTAGCAAATAGCAGATTTGCGCCCCTGTAGCCCAGGGGCGCCCTTCTTTTTGAAGGCCTAGATCTTGTTTCTTTTGCTTGCAAATGCACTCAATCTCTTCAGAATTAGCCTAGCTTTCTGACGAGCTATCCGGCGAAGTCGTCCGAGTTGCAGAACTCTGATAGCTGAGGTCAAAAGTTGAAGATACAAGAGGTTGCATGTCATAGAGGATTGTCAGTTCACAGCTTTTTGCGCCCCTGTAGCCCAGGGGCGCCCTTGAATTTGGCTCCTCAAATGATTGAACTTGTGGATGTTGTCTTCCTGAGATCTTTTCTACTCTAATCTTGCTTCGCAACACACCAGTCCGCAAGTCAATCCGACATTCTGAGTGATCATGGCAGAGATTCTACCAGACACGTAAATCAGAGGGTGGAAAAATATAGTATTACACACCTGTACCTCTATAGGCTAGGGGTGCCCAACCTTTAGCCCTATCAGATGGGGTTTTTAGCTTTTGCAGTCTTCACGAGACTTGTGTGGAATTACTCCAGCTATCCAATGAGCCCAACCGTCAACCTTTGGGATTTGGAAAACGCTCGTACGTGCGAGGTCTGTGTAGAACGTTGAAAAGTGAAGACAGTCGAAAAATGGCATAGAGGGTACATTTCACCTTGGAAAAGGCGCCCTTCTTTTTGAGGTCTTAGAAGTAGTTTTCTCGCTTCGTCGCCTCGAGAGACATCTCTTGCAAGTTGATCTAGCTACGCAATGAGACAGACGGTGTGTGAATCGGAACATTCCAGCTCCCGGTGTCAAGGGTCAAAGTAGGGTATCCGGTTGAAAGTTACACTTGACAAAATGGTGTTTGAGTCTTCACAGGCTAGGGGCGCCCTTTTTTTTTGGGGTCCTTAATGCAGTTTTCAAGTGCCTTACATACAGTCATTGGATGCGGAATACTTTTAGGCACACAGTGAGCCTATCATCCAGCTAGCAGGGTTCATCGTTCGCCGTCAATGGTAGTTTGAAGCGTCAGATGGAAGAATGGAGAAATGGCCAAGTCTGGAGACCTTGCATCAATTTAATCAAAGGCGCCTAATTTTTTGAGGTGTCAAACGTTGATTTTAGCAGTTGTAGTTCCCAGCAGACATTTCATCCTTGCTCTGCAAGCTTCACGATGGATATCTTAGCTCGGTCACAGCCTCACTCAGTCATCCAAAAATTAGTGCTAAACATGGCCAACTGTAACTTTGCAGTCAACTATTAAGTAGGAAGTTAGCAAAAAATCTCATAACTTGTGCAAATGGACCCCTGGAGAGTTAATTTTTGACTTTATGGAATCTAGATGCTGAGATTGTTGCTAATTTACCAAAAATAATATTAAATTCGACTTTTTGCGTGCAAGCTCCAAAATTGGCGATTTTCTTCAATAATTTATTATTGGCGCCCTTTTGTAATATTTAATTACAAAATTGCATGTGAGGAGAACTGAATATTTTATTAGTATTTTGTAATCCGAGACTCCGAGTCAGTCTTAGTTCAACTGAAGGGGGTCCAATAAGAATCTTTCTTTTGATAGTCAAGATTTAAAGCTAAGAGTGGCGCCATTATGCAACAATTTCCTCTATTTAATCATGGCATCCATCATTTCTCATTCATCCAGCTTGAGCAAAGGCAAATTTCGTTCAAAGTTGGGTGAATTTTCATTAGCGATCATTGGCGAAGATATCAAAATTATTCTTTTGCAAGTACAAGTCTATATTTATCAGCGAATTTAAAGAGATCAAGTGGCGATTTTGGCAGAAGAAAACATCAAAAAATGTCTTTCTTCTTCTCAATTTCTTCCATTTTCTCGTCTTAAATTCATTCGCATGTTTGAAGAATTGGCGACTTTTGACAAAACAAATCATCTAGGTTGATTCAGAATAGCTTCCTTGAGAAAATCCATGTGCCTGAATTTTTCAAGAAAATTTACTCCAGAGCATCAGTTCTCAAGGCTCTAATTTTCTCAACTAAAAATTCCTTGCATGGTTGAGTAGAAGTCAAATTTTCACATTTCTGACATTCTAGGTTGTCTTAGAATCTTTTTTCTAGACAAAACCCATATCTCAGATTTATTTGTGAAAATTGCCCTTCGATAAGCTATATTTAGCCTCAGCTGGCTATTTTTAGCTTTCCAAAAAACTTGTCAAAATATAGCCGTGTTCACAGTCAATAGGTGAGTTTTTCAAAATGCAATTCACGCAAACTGAATTCAAGACCAAATCAGTCTTAGTTCATGACTTCATCAAAAAAGCTGACATTGATTTATATCAAGTGCATTCGGAGGGTTGACAGGCGTAGTCACTCAAGTCCATATGGTTGCATGCCTCGTATAGCTGATTGTCTTCCAAGGCCAGTCTAGAGGGTTGATACCATTGGAATTTTGCGTGTGCAGAAAGTTCATTTGCATTCTCACAACCAGAGTGTTCATAGTCAAACTTCATGGTTTCATCGTGCAACACTCTTCCATAGAGAAAAGCATGAAAAACATGAGAAGCATCAAAGATATAAAGCTGCAGAAGAAACAGTGGCCATCACTTCAATTACGGAGCCGCCAGAGTTACCAGTCAGTAAAATGCCAGTTTAAGTGTGTGGAGATTTCCAAGATTGCTCAAGTTGCTGATAAGCAGAATTGTCAGTTAAGGCATGTGACGACCCCCAGATGGTGACGCAGTTAACAACGTCATGGAGGGGTTGGTTGATCAAGATATCAGCCAGTGATCAGTCAGTTAAAACCTACAATTGTCTGCAAGGACAAAATCTGGAGCATGCAATTAGAACTCGACTTTCATCTTCAGTTCTCTTTGCGGGGTCCACACATGTCTATCTTTATCCTCAGAGATATATTGTAGGACTTGGAGTTTTATTAGGGTTTACATTAACTAATGGTAGTGTTCTAGTTAACTTGCTTTCAATAAGGATGTGCATGCTTGCACATTGTCCATTTAGAATAGATGTATCGGTTAACTGATGGTAGCTTCCCAGTTAACTATATAGTTTTCTTTATTAGGGTTTAGCAATAATCTTGCATGCATTGCAAGACTGCAGTTGACTCAAGGTGATTTTAGGGTTCCCTACACCTTTTGATGTCTATAAATAAGAGCTTTTGCTCATTTGTACATAACTTTTGCACGAGAGAGTAATATATGTTGTGCCCACCTTACCTGTAATATTGCTTCTTTTGTATCTGTTCACGAGTATTTATTATGATGATGAATTGTTATGCCACTCGGGTTTCATGCAGTTATTATGGTGAATACTCATCTTATTTAAATATAGTGGTGTTCACGTGGTTTTTGCGACTACACCAACACAGAATAAAGTCACCAACGGCTACTCTATCCTCTCTTGAACAAAGTTTCCTGCATGCTAAGATTGCGAGATAGATCATACATTTAACTCCAAGGTTCCTTTAATGCGACTAGTCCCAGTTGACTTGATGTGATTTTTTGCTGGTATTTCAAGGGGACTTACACAATTGTTTGACAGTTGACAGCAGACAGCGGACTAAGGGCTTTCATGTAATTCGAATGATTTGGCAAGTGAGCACAAGTTTCCTAATTCTAACCAGAAATGAATTGAAATTAAATGAGTGTAGAGCCTAAGAAGTTTATGTTCTACTCAAGGCGTGGGGCATGGCGATCAATTCTTATGGACTTCAACCAAGCTCCGTTTTGCGTCACTTCGGACAGCTTCTGCGGAATTGGTGCAATCTTCAGAGGAGTGACTCAAGATGTTCAGATCACAATCTAGCATGAAGACATCATCACGATGACGCATGCCAACATATAAACCATAATCGAAGTTAAGTTTCACAAAGTTCCAGTTGACCACGTAGGGCAAACCCACCATCAGCAAGCCTGCTAGTGGTATGGACGAACGAAGTCTTGTTCAAATCGAGCACCACATTCCACAATTACTAAGTACTTGCATGAAATGAAATCTACTTTACTTTAAGCTACTTCAAGATGCTACGTGAATTGGAAGGATGAAGAAGCCTCAACAACTACTCATAACAAAGAAGAAATCACCATCAATGAAAATTGTTTTATTATGAAAGCATTCATGACAACTTCTTACAAAGTATCCAAAGGGAAGACTTTCCTTCCTTTTCAATCTAAACTATTCTACTTTCTACTCTAGCAATTTCTCTCTACTCCTTCTCTGCTATCCTAACTCTGATCTAATTCTGATTCTAATGAGATACAAATGAGGGGGACTCCCCCTTTTATAGTTGGCCAAGTCCAACGGACAGCTCAGATTACAATCGGTTGGATGGCCCAGATCGTGCCACCTCAGCCCTAAACAAGATTCGCCCTAAAAACTGCCACAAAGGAGAGGGGTAATAAATGAGCCATTAATGTCCACCATCCTTCTAGAAGATTCCTATTTGTAGATGCATTCACACTATTCTCGATCTTCTTTCTTGACGCTTGAGTTATACTAAGTCTCAACACTTAGCCATTTTTCGCAACTTTTCTTCCTTCGAGGTTGAAATGTAGTCTCGGAGTATTTTCTTCATCTTCCTAAGTCATCACCACTTGGTCTCGACGTTTCTCCTGCAAAACAAGCAAGGAGAAGAGTATTAGAACACTTCATAATATAAATCCATCCTACTTACCTGATTTTCGCGCTTTAACTCTCGAGGGTTCATCATTTTCACTAGCCAACGTTTGCCTTAAATTCTTCATGCCTTAGTCAAATTTCCAACCCATCTTGCATTCTGCTTGGGCATACTTCACTCTGATATTTCATCCAACTTAGACTCGAGAAGAAATGCTTTCATCAAGATTTGATCAAAAATTATCTAGGCGATCATTTTCAAATTCATCGGCCAAGGCAATTTTATGTCAACAACACATTTTATTCCATGCCTTAGAAATTTTAAAATTTTCCCTTAGGAAAATTCACAATTTGAGCACCGATTAAATTCTTCATGTTGAAGGCCTTGGCGAAGTGCGGAAGACATAGAAACCCATTCCTCATCACAAACGTCCAGTACCCAGAAGAAATTTTTCTCTGAAACGCGATGAATCCATGGGTACACAACGAACGGGTTCATTTAAATTTTCTTGAATTTTGAACCTTGGAAAAATAATTTTTCATCAGATTTATTCTTGTTCTTCGATCCTGAAGTATTTCTTTGCTCTGACTTGGAAAATTTTTATTGTTCCTGCACTGCCAACATCTTCTGACTTCATCACTGGCAATCCTGCTCGTGATTTAGGAGAACATTTTGTGCCTTAGAAAATTTTGAATCACTTAGCATTTTGAAAAATTTTCCCTTAGGAAATTTTATTTAATTTCATTCATCTTGCCTATGGTGAGAAAATTTTATTTCATCAATCCATTTGGGAAATTTTCCTTGAAAGCACATCACACTTAAATTCCAATGCCTAGCATGATTTATTTTTCATCACTTAGCAATATCATCTCTCAAGTCTAGGTGCACACCACACTTGAAGGGGCATATTAAATTAAAACTCCAGCGCCTAGCACATTATTTTCTACTCACCACCTTGGGTGCATTTAGCAAGTTCAAGAGAATAAAAACTTTCAATGCCTTAGTATATTCTTTTTTTTTATCACCTCACCCTAGGCGCATTTCATATGTCATGGAGAACAAATTAACCTCAACTCCCTCTTAAGTCACCTTTTACCCATCTTGCCTTGGGCGCATTTTACACAAACTGGAGGATAAACCTCACCACGCCTTGGTTTCTCTTCTTGCATGGGCGCATTCAAAGGAGAGAGAAGAAAGTCAATCCTTTTGTCCTCTTCTTAGCATGTTTGGGCGCATTTCACACCCATGAAGGATGAAAATTTTGACTTTGAATTTTTTCAAACCTGCTTTGAATCATGGGCGCATTTTAGCATATGAGAAGGATGACTCTTGATCTTCCTTATTTTGTCTTGATATGCCCTCATTTGGGCGCATATTGCCATGGGTAAAGGATGAAGATTTGTTGACTTGTTGACTAGCTTGAGCTCATTTAGCAAGGTGTGAGGGATAAAACTTTTACCATGCCTCCAACAAGTGACCCTTGGGCTTCCTCATTTTTGTCCTCACATGCCCTTATTTGGGCACATTTTGACATGGGAGGAGGATAAAACATTTGACTTTCTTTGACTTGAGAGGTGGGCGCATTCTCTACATGATGAGGGATGAGTTTGACACTTAGAAAATTTTCTTGATGTCTCTTGTAGCTGGCGCATTTTGGCATATGTGGTGGATAAACTTTGTTGACTTTCCTTGACTTTATTGCTGCATGGGCGCATTTGAGCCTAGGAGGTGGACGAGTTTTATACTTAGAATTTTTTTTAAACATGAGACCTTGAGCTGGGCGCATTTTGCCATAGAAGCAGGATGAACTTTTGCCTTAGAAGATTTTTCTCTTGTCTCATGCTGGAGTGGGCGCATTTTGCCTAGGCTAGAGGATGAAGCCTAGACTTAGAAAAAATTTCAACGTCTTGAAGGCAAGCCTGTGAGGAGGGCGCAAATGGAGGCATGAGGAGGATGAAGCATATCTCATGTCTTAGAAATTTTCTTAATTTCTCCACCAACTTGGGCGCATTTTACATGTCCAGCAGGATAAACTCCAGACTTGGAAATTTTCTCAGCCATTGCCAATTTCTTCTTCTTTGGGCGCATTTCAAGGGTGCTGCAAGATGAAACTCATGCCTTAGCCATTTTTCCTGACTTCTGCCAACTTCACAACGTCCTGCTATTTATAGTAAGCCTCTTGATTTTCATATCCTGGAATCTCAGAATGATTTGAAATTTTGAATGCTGGATCTTCACGACTTCATCAACTTGTTGACACTACTATTCCGGGTTGGCCTGCTATTTTTAGCCCATTTCTGAAGGTGGTTTGCTATTTATAGTAACTGCCTGCTTCTGATATCTCCACAACTCCGTTTGATTTGAAATTCGAATGAGGTGCTCCTCACCACGTGACCTACCTGCTACTAACTTGCTATTTTTAGCCAGTTTCTGAAATGACTTACTATAAATAGTAAGTGTTCCGTTTGCCTTCAAATTTTACCAGCAGATAGCATGGAAGACGCTAATCGCGGTGGTATACACCGGTTTTCGAAAATTCTAACTTTTTACCCCTCTTTTCAAGTCCCGAAGCTGGAAACCCTAATTCATCTTGCATGCATATCAAATGATCTCCGTTTGTTCTCGTTTTTGATGCATTGCAATCAGCTCGTGATTCTGAAGTGCTGGGAGGCGGCTATCGGGATGCACCTACTAAAAATAGCAAGTTCCTTAATAAGTGACCAGCTCGCTTTGCATGTCACATCACTGCGTAGCTCTCGAAAAACCCATAAGGAATATGCCGACATGCAAAGAAAACCCTGACATGCAAACCCTAAAAATAGCCTCCGAAGATTGAACTCTGAAAGTTGTCTCATTTTGCATGTTACACTGTCGCGAAGGTCTCTGGAAACCCAGAAGGAATCTCCAGACATGCGTTGAAAAACTCTGCATATAGACCCTGAAATTTGCTCCGGAAGCTGAACTACTAAAAATAGTAAGTTGCCCGTTTTCGCTCAAATTTTGCCCATGAGCAACTTGGTGTGTTCTGAATGCGGCGTGACTGTTGAAACTTCGAAAGTGCTAAAAGATTGCCCTGAATTTCACACTTACTAAAAATAGTAAGTTACCGGAATCTGATGAAAATTTGCTGAGAGCCTGTTGGGAGCATACTGACAACATCGTTAAGCTCTGTTTTCAATTTATTCACCTCATTTGACCTCAAATTGACCAAGAAGTTCAGAACCCTAATTTTCAGACTTAGCCAAAATTCATGTTTAAACTCAATGACGGACACATCCCCCGAAAGGCAGACCAGAGAAAAGAGACAGACGAACAGAGAGAGAGAGAGAAAAACCAAAGCCAAAAGACCAGAATGGAGCAAAAATTAGGGGTCCCCATTTTGAATGGGGCGATGTGTGAAAAGGTCACAACAAGTGGCTAGTTGATCATTTATTGTATGCGTCTTTCGCCTATGCAATTTGCTGTCCTAGTTGGCTATTCAGATGAGTGAATAGTTGTACTTGTGCTCACCTTGCCTTCATGTTATAAATTTGTACCTAAAGCTTATGGTTTGATGTGTGTGTTAATAAGCCTATTCAATCAGGCAAATAGTTGTGCCCACCTTGCCTTCATGTTGTAAAGTTGTACCCGATTTATCATATATAGTTTGTTTCCAATAAACTTCTTCCCAGCCAAGAAAATAGTTGTTCCCACCTTGCCTTCATGTTGTGAAACTATACCTGAAGTTTATCGTATAATCATTCCTGCTCCATTTCCTCACGCTTTGTTTTCTTGAGGAAACTAGATAGATTTAAAGTAGTTAGCTTAGTTGTAGTTAATGATATGCGAAACCAGAAAATCCTTAGCTGCAACATTCTTGGTTTTCTTAACCTTGTGCCTCTTCTAGCTGAGAACAAAAAGATAGGACTTAGTTTACTTTTCTTTTCCACGCATTCCAGCACTACGAGGGAGCTTCCCCTCCTAATTTAAAGAGCACTCATTACGTAGTGTGCATAGCTATCTGTACCGACTTGCACTCCAGAGGTGTTAGTTTTTACGCCAACAATAATAATCATCATGGGTACTACTAAATTTTATTTTATTTTTAATTTCATTACACATCAAGTATTAACTTAATCAACCAAGCATCTTCTATCTGATTTAGAAGTTCCAACTACATAGCTTTACCAACCATACCCATGGCAACAACTATGTGCCACAGGCCCACAACTGATATACTCACACTAAAATATGGTAAGCTCCCAATATCAGGGTCATCCCTAAACCCGGACTATACCTCGAGAGTTCATTCGTGATGGAACTACCTATTTATCCCCCTTGGGAATCAAAGGCTCTATAGTTTGCACACCAATAATAGAGAGTCTCCATCCTCACACCTGGGATGAAATCTCCAACCTCTCTTTTAAATTCAAGCTACAAATTGATCTTATGCTTCCAATTCAATCCCCATACAACAATATGATATTAAATCCATTCTAGTGAAATGTTAATTCAATACCAACAACAGTGTACAAGCACCCCCAAATCCACATAGTAACCAGCTCATGCATACATCACATTTACACATAGTGATTAGCTTGTGCACATAACACATGTACACCACGTGACTAGCTTATGCATGTGTCACTTATACATAGTTTGACTAGCTCATGAATACAACACACTCAATGTGAATAAATCATGCATGTGTCACATAAATACAATGTGACTAGCTCATGCATACAACACGTATACAATGTAAATTATTCAACAACTTCACAAGTACACATAGTAACCAACTAGCAAAAAGGAAGTGGTTGCAACCTTACTACAATCATCTTCCCCTTTACCTGGTTCTCTAACACATAAGACCTTAAGTGCATCCTAACCAAAAGAAAGAATGATGGTGCATCCAATATTGTATCATGGGTTCCATCCTTTTTCTCAAATCATTTCCAACTGTGATGACAAGACAAGCATCCCATACTAATTGTTGTCATCACTGCCAAGGACACAAGTGTAACAACACACAAAACATAAGGCCATTAATAAACATGTACCCAATGATTGAATCACACATACATAGTGACCAACTAGCAATATGTGAGCCTACTACATGCATCTTCCTATTTTTTGGTTCACGTACACTTACCTTTTAAGTACATCCCAGCTAGAAAAAGGAATGTTGGTGCATCTCATGCTACATTAGAGGTCCCATCCTTTTTTCCATTTCACTATCAATTGTGATGATAAGCAAGCATCTCATGCTACTTGTTGTCATCACTAAATAAGGTGTAAATATAACAACATATAAGATATAAGGCTAATAATACACATGTGGGTGCATCTCATGCTACACCAAGGGTCCCATCCTTTTTCATCATTCATTGTTAGATGTGATGATAAGCAGACATCCCATACTACTTTTGATCATCACTAGCTAAGGTGTATGTGGAACAACATACAAGACATGAGACCATTAAGAAGATTTTTACAACCTGCTAAACCTTACGAGTCAATGGATCCTAACATCTACTGCTTCCATGCCACAAGTGAAAGTTAGTCCAACCTGGTATAGGGTACCTCTTGGCATCTATCAATTGCATGGTACTAGTGAAATTTGGCTAGTCCCTATCATACCATGGGTAGCTCTTGGCATCCATCACCCCTATGTTACTAGTAACAACTAGCTAAACCTTGAGATATTGTAGTTAGCTTGTGGCATCCATCACCAACACAATATGGTGATAACTAGCTAAATTGCCCCTATATCATAACATGGATAGCTCCTAGCATCCTTCATCTATGTGCTACTGATAAAAGTCAACTAATCCTTAAGACATGATGGATAACATATTGCATCTATCACCTACATGGTACTAGTGATAACCAACTATTTGCACCTGTATTAGACTTGGTTCCAACATGTGGGGTCATCTTATAGCCAAGTACACATAATCAAGATATTATAAGGACTCACTAATACTAGATAGGTTAACTAGTTACATGCCACGTAAAGTGATCTATAAACCTATACACATGGTCTTATAGGTCTAGGGGTCTATATTATTGGTCGACACACAAGTAACACATCAAACCCACATGAGCTGGCTTTATATGGTCACATATACATAAACAAATACAAACTCATATAGTAATCTCAATGGCATTCCATACATTCAAATCATTACTTGGATACATAGTAGGTGTTAGATAGAAATCAAGCCTACACTAGTAATATTAGACAATGTTCTACTTCTTAGTACATAACATTTGCATATTACCAATCATAATTCTTGGCATACAATTATCCACCAACTAGATATAAAGGTATTGGTAATACTCACTATTATTTTCCCACATTTATCCTCACTCAACACAAATTTAAGAAAATATCTATAGTAGGTGGATCCTCCATAAATCTTAAGAATTGTTCCCACTATCATAGCATATTATCTTAACTCAGCATCATCATCAAATTCAAAGTTGGTAGGTTTCCTTAGCTCATTCATGACCATATCATGACCAAATGTATTATGCTCTTGCTTCTTGGCTATTAGAATAGCCTTCACTAGTGTCTTGAGGCTAACAGTTGTGACCTTTTTCACACATCACCCCATTGCAAATGGGGACCCCCTAATTTTTGCTTCGTTTCGGACTTTTGGCTTGATTTTTGGTTTGTTTTCCTGTTGTCTCTCTCTTATTCTATCTGTCTTTCTAGGGATGTGCCCATCTGGATTGAAATTTTGGCTAAGTCTGAGAATTAGGGTTTGATTCCTTCACGTCAATTTGAGGTCAAATCAAGTTTGGCTATTGAAATTTCATATTAACATTGTTGTCAGATGGCTTCGAGCAGGTCCCCAACAGAATTTCAATGAATTCCGACAACTTGCTATTTTTAGTAAGTCAATTTGGGGGTTTGTTTTCTTGAGATTTTCAAATTCTGACAACTGCACTGCATTCTGAGCACTTTGAACTCATCACTGGCAAAATTTGAGCAGAAATGGACAACTTGCTATTTTTAGCAGTCTTGCCTTCGAGGTCCATTTTTAGAGTTTACATGTTGAATTTTCAGATGCATGTCTGAGGTTTCTTTGTGGGTTTTTCGAGACCATCGCAATGATGTAACATGCAAAACGGGACAACTTTCAGTGCTCATCCTTCGAAGGCTTTAATTAGGGTTTGCATGCAAGTTTTCTCAGCACATGTCTGCATCATCTTTCTAGGTTTTCCGAGAGCTTCACAACGAGGTAACATGCAAGCGAAACTGGTCACTTTTTAGAAACTTGCTATTTTTAGCCAGTGCTTGCATGTTGATGAATTTTTTGGGTTTTTCTGGGTTTTTCAAGATCTCTCGAGCAGTGTGACATGCAAAATCATCTGGCAGCTGGTTGATCACCTTTTCAACCATTTACTATTTTTAGCAGGTGCACTTCGGTAGCTGCCCGGCACTTCAAAATCACGAACACAGTGACATGCAATAGAAATGGAGTTGAACGGAGCTCATTCAATACACATGCAAGGAAAATTACGGTTTCCAGCTTCGAGACCCAAAATGAGGGGTCAAACACCAAAATTTCTGAAAAATGAGATATCCCATCATGATCAGCATCTTTCAAGGAGTCCGCTGGTAAAATTTGAAGGAAATCAAAGCACTTACTATTTATAGTAAGGCGTTCCTGAAACAGGCTATAAATAGAAAGTCAGCATCAGGTGCCAGTGTGAACAGGTAAGTCTACCGATGAGGATCACAGCATTCAAATTTCAAGTCAAATAGAGCTATGGAGGTCATAAAACTAAGCAGTTACTATAAATAGTAAACCACCTCTAGAAACATGCCAAAAATAGTAGGTCAGCACGAGGCGTCAGCATAAACAAGTCAAGCAGATAAAGGAAACCCCTTGGCGCGAATTTCAAGTCAAATAGAGTTGCAGAGGTTCGGAAAAGAAAGCACTTACTATTTTTAGCAGGCCGGTGCAGAGAAATTAGGGTTTCCTAAAATCAAGGGTAGAGCATGACAGTCATGTAGAAGCAGCATACAGCCACGACCAACACTCTTCAGGAAAACAGCACGCAAAATTTGAACTCATTCTAAGCAGTTGCTATTTTTAGTAAGTTGCTAAAAATAGCAGGCGTAGGTAGGCATCAAGCCCCAAAAGTTCAACCACATCCCGAGGTTCAAAACAAAACAAAAATCAGGCTTTTCAGAGTCAGAAATCAGTTCAAAGCACGAAATGTGAAGAACTTTCTAAAAATAGAAAGTTAGGGTAAGCTGGGGGCATCATGAACAATTCACTTTAAATAAGACGAAAGCTGGAAAATTCATCCAGGTCTGATAAAATGAAGGCTTGACACCCTCGAATCTGCTCCAGAAGCTTGAAGATGGCATGAAAATTCACTAAGTCTAGCAAATTTGAAGCTCCAGCATCAAAATGCGCCTTGGGAGGAAGGGGTGATCAAAATTCTACTAACTCTTCAAAATTGGAAGCTCACCCTCTGAAATGCGCCCTTGCAAGCTTGAGGGAGGTTGAAAATTTCTCAAGTATGCAAAAATGAAAGCACACCCTCTAAATTGCGCCTAAACTTAGAGGAGTTAGAAATTTCTCTAAGGCATTAAAACTGAAAGTTCACTACCTTATATGCGCCCAAGCTAGTAGGTGGGGTGAAGATTTAGCTAAGTGTTTGAAACTTTGAAGCTGGACACTCCATATGCGCCCAAGAAGTTGAGAAGGAAAGAAAATTTTCTAAGGCATATGAAATTGGAAGCAAACCACCTCAAAAGCGCCCAAGGTAAAGGAGAGTTGATAAAAGTTTCTAAGTATTGAAAGCTGGAAGTAGGCCTTGTCAAATGCGCCTTAACTTGAAGGAGAAGTTAGAAAAATGTCTAAGTGTCACAAATTGAAATTTCAATGTGCTAAATGTGCCTACCAAGTTGAAGAAGATAAGTTGATAAAAGTTTCTAAGTATTGAAAACTGGAAGTACAGATCCTCAAATGCGCCCTAGTAGAGGAGATTGAGTTGAAGATTTTTCTAAGGAGAAATGGAACCTGAGGAGGTAAAATGCGCCCAGAGAATAAATGAACTTAGAAAAAGTTTCTAAGTATGAAAACTTCCTGCTAGACCCTTTGAATGTGCCCAACTTGCATGATGGCACCAAAATTTTTCTAAGGCATGGAAATTGGAAACTCACCATGCTAAATGCGCCCTAGCCTTGACTGGAGGTTGAAAAATATTCTAAGTCTTTTAAATTTGAAGAAAACTCCTTTGAATGCGCCCAAATGAAGACATGTGAAGACAAGACGTGTGCATGAAGACAAAACTATATGCATGCAAAAGAGGAAAAAGACAAAACGTATGCATGCAAAGGCAGAAGGTTCTAAGGCATACATGCAAAAAGGAATCTAGGACGTCCAAGATGGAGGGAATTTACTAAGGCATGGAAATTTGAAGTGCACCCCTCTATGTGCACCCTTGACTCATGAAGACTTAAAAAATATTATAAGTGTCTAAATTTGAAGCACATCCCTCCAAGTGCGCTTTAACTTGTGAAGAGCTTTGGAAACGTCCAAGTATGGAGAATGTGGAGTGGGCCCCTCTTAGGCATCTTGAATGGTGTAAGAATTGGAAAATATTCCAAGGCATCCAAACTTAAAGCATGAAGGCTTAAATGCGCCTAGACTAAGAGGAAGGACATGTTGAAATTATTTTGAGCAAGGTGGTGAAAAATAAAAGTTGGACCCTTGATGGCGCTTAGACTAAAGACATGAAATGTGATAATATTTTCTAGGTGTTAATATTTAAATTCCCTCCTCTAGAGGAAAATGCACTTGAGTCTAATGGGGGATGATGAAATTTGTTAAGGCATGAATAGGTTGGCGAGAGGAAGTCAGAGGATGCCAGCTTCACGAGGTTGATGAGAATTTTCAAAGTTGAGCAAGAAAATAAACCCAGAGATGAAGAATGGAAATAAATTTGATGGAAAAATATTTTTCTAAGGTTTAAAATTTCAAAAAATTAAATGAAGCCCTTCGTTTGTAGACCCATGGATTCGACGCTTTCTAAAGGGAATTTTCTTCTAGGTATTGGACGTCTGCGATGAGGAATGGATTTTAAAGTCTTCCACAGTTCGCCAAGGCTTTTGAGATGGAAATTTTGATCGGCACTTGGATTGATGAATTTCCTAAGGAAAATTTGAGAAATTTTCTAAGTCAAAAAAGGAAATGTTTGTGAAGATAAAATGCCTCGAATGATGAATTTGAAGTTGATTGCCTAGGTGAAATTGATCAAATTCTTCGTGGAAATAATTTTCTCAAGTCAGAGATGAATAAAATCAAGGTTGCCAACGCCTCAGCCAGAAAAGTGAATTTCTTGAAGAAGATTTTAAAAGTGCATCTCTTAAATACGCCCTTGAGGAAGATGAAATTTGTCTAAGGCATTGAAATATGATGCACAAGAGTCATATGCCCCAACCTACAGATGTTGAAAGATCGTGAAGAAAGCAAAGTTGGCTAGAGAAAAACAATGAACCCTTGGAAGTTAAAGCATGAAAATCAGGTAAGGTGAATTTATATCATGAAGTGTTTTGATGCTCTTCTTTTTGTCTGTTTTTGCAGGCTGAACATCGAGACCAGGCGGTGATGACTTGAAGTGATGAAGCAAATAGTTCAAGATGATATAACCTCGAAGGAAGAAAAAATTGCAAGAAATAGCTAAGTGTTGATACCTAGTATGTGCCCAACCCAGGTGGCAAGAGGAAATGTTTTCATAGTCCAGGATAGGAAAAGATGAAGGCCCAAAGGTTAGAAATGATCCTCAAGTACTTCAAGGTTGAAGAATGGCATTAAAGAGGAAAATCATCATCAAGCAGAAGAATGAGGTTGCAGTCTTGGAATTTCAAAATGAGAACGTGCCTGCCATGCCAAAAGTTGAAGCTGTTTGATCAAGTCTGCAGTCAAGAACAAGAATAGTGCGAACGCGTCTATGAACAGGAATCTTCTAGAGGGATGATGGACATTAATGACTCATTTATTACCCCACTCCTCTTGGTGGCGGTTTTTAGGGTGAATCTTGTTTAGGGCTGAGGTGGCACAATCTGGGCCATCCAGCTAATTGTAATTTGAGCCATCCGTTGGACTTGGCCAGCTATATAAAGGGTGTATCCCCCCTCATTTGTACCTCATTAGAATAGACATTGAGTTAGACAGTAGAGATTAGAATAGAGAGACATCTAGGTGATAGCTTAGAGGTAGCTTAGTATAGATTGATAGGATAGTTTGAAGAAGGAAAGTTTTTCCTTTAAAAAATTTGTAAGAAATTGTTGTGAACACTCTCTCAATAAAAATAATTTTCATTGATGGTCAATTTCATCTTTTGTTGTGAGCAGCTAGCAAGGTTTCTTTGTCCTTCTGATTCAAATAGTAGTTTGAAGTAGAGTAAATTTCATTTCATGCAAGTAGTTAATGATTGTGGAATGTGGTCTTTAATTTGAGCAAACTTCGTCTATCCATACCACTAGTGTGTTCGCTGATGGTGAATATGCCTTGTGTGGTCAACTGGAATATCGTGTACTTAACTTCGATCATGATTTGTATGTTTATATGTGTCGTTGTGATGGTATTTTCATGCTAAGTTGTGATCTGAACATCTTGAGCTACTCCTCTAAAGATTGCATCAGTTCTATGGAGGTTGTCCGAAGCGAGGCAAAGCAGAGCCTGGTTGAAGCTAGTGAGAATTGATCGCCATGTCCCACGCCTTAGGCTAGATTAGAGTCTTCTCAACCCAGCACTATTTACATTCAGTACCTTCTGAAACAATAACTTTATAGACAAACCTTTCGAGCATTTGAATTCCTTTCTCCGGTGCTGAACAATTTCATAAGTCCCCTTGAAATACCAACAAATCACATCGAGCCAACTAAGACTATTCGCATTGAAGGAGACTTGGAGTTGAACGCACAAACTCTCTCGCAATCTTAGCGTGTTGGATATTTTGATCAATAGAGAATAGGGTAGTCGTTGGCGACTTTATTCTGCGTTGGTGCGGTCACGAAAAACACATCAACACTAACCTATACCTTCCTATACTTATCACTAAGCCAAGACACTATGTCATAGCACTCAACACAAAAAAATGATTATTTTAGTTCAAAATAGTCTAGAGGCATTCTCATACATTCACATCGAAGACAAACCATGAAGAAAGTGACTCTATAAGTTCACCCAAGGTTGGAGTAGATTTTGGAAAGCCAAATACAACAAACCTTAGAGTAGATAAGCTCGATGATGATGGGTTTCTTTTTTATTGGCTCAAAACACACACACACACATATATATATATATAGAGAGAGAGAGAGTGGAGACATGTTAATTGAAAAGGGAGTTTACAACCATTAGATGTGAATTTCAGCCTCAATCTGAAACATACTAAAGAGGGAAGGTTGATCAAGTTTAGGAACTGTAATGTCCCCTTCTCGCTCCTAAGCAATGCAGAGACTCAATTAGCCTATTCCAGAGTTCTCGTAGGCTAGTTGATGTGGTTAGGGGACTCAGCTGCCAGCATTGATGTTCAACATTGGGTGTTTCGGAGGGGTTTCTATTTATAGCAATGGTCAGTCACAGGTTTGCCATCTTCAGTTGGTCACAGTTTCCTCATTGATCTTCAGTTTCACTCAATTTTGGGCATTTGGCATCCACTTACTATTCATAGCAGTGCTATTTTTAGTAAGTCACCTTTCGGGGAGTTGGTCCTAGGCTTGTGTTTTTGCAATAGCATAATTATCCAATTTTCAGTTGGTGCGCCTAAGGTTGCAGTTTAATATTTGTTTTATTTGACCACTAAAGTATTTTAGAAAGTTGAATTATAAAGTTAAGTTATAACTTATATCAAGGGAAAAGTGGTCATGGAAAAGGACCAAGGCACCTAGGGGAACAACTTAAAGTTGTTTTTAAAAGCCTTTTAATATTTTAAAATGACTCCCGAGTGTGGATGCCTAAAGGGGAGAGATATTTTAAATATTAAAATATTCATGAGGAGATGGCATTGAGTTTTTAGAGAGAAATTAAGTTCCTTTTGGAGTCCATTCGCCCTAAGTGATATATTTTGAAAGTTGGTTCTCATTTTTCATTATACAGACTTGACAATATAATGATATGCTGCCGGTTTTTCTATTGTTTTCCTGGGCTGCGTTGTGAGGATGAAAACCCTCCATCGTTTGGCTGGTTTAGGTGGTGAAATATCCACCCTAATCAAATATTGGTGCTGGTTCACAGTTGAGATCACAGGAGCTTCAAAAGATCGATTTTGGTGAAAGAAATCATGAAGATTTTCCAGTATTTCTGAGAAATTTTGGTGTGCTTTCGCTTTGCTTCAGTTTTGGTGTGGTATTTTTGAAGTTTGGAGTGATTATTTGCAGTTTCTGGGTGTTTCGTTTTCTGGACCTGAACCTGGTTTTACAATGATAACTCTCTGATGGATTGACATATTAAAATGGGTATTGCATCTATGAAAGGGTTTTTACCAGCCGATTCTAAAGAGTATAAGAACATGATTTTTGGTTGAGGATTTGATTTTTTAGGCCAGATCAACCTGCCTTGGAGGGCCACCATCTTCCTACAAGAAGTTCATATTTTGGGTCTGCAAAAAGTGGAGTTTGGGGCTGGGGTCTTGGCACTAGAAAAAGGTGGCTGGGACGTTGGAGAAAAGGGAGAAATCGATAGCAAAACTCAAGCTGGTTTGAGTGCTCTTTCAGAAGACTTTTTGCTGCTGTAATAGGTTCTTTCATGTTGATTTTGCATTGTAATATTCTGTGAATGAACAGAAAATGAATTCAAATGTCGTTGGTTTCCATATCTATTGAATGAGTTTAGTTTCAAGCATTTCTTGTTCATTGTTCTTTCCATTTCAAGCTCAAAATTCTTGCAACGCATTGGAAACACCTTACAAACATATCACAAACAAACAAACCAGCAACAGGGCATTTCCAAAAAAAAAAAACAGGGGTGCTCTCTTACAGGAACACCCCATATCTTGGAGCAATTCCCTAAACCCCTCCCCTACAAACTTTGGTCACAAGGGCATCCTTTGTCCATGGACTACCTACATACCTACTTCCAATTAGGATCAAAGTCCCATGTAGTTCTTCTTACCTTTATCTCTCAAGGATCAAACACATAATTCCTACATCTAGGCTTTCATAACCACTCAAGAAACTTTCCTCATAGAATTGAAATAGAAGGAATACTATAGAAAGAAAATTATAGAAGAAATCAAAACCAAACAAGGTAAAAAATCACCATTTACCTGTGTTACATGGGGACACGTCCCCTACCCCAAAACCCCCTGTGCCCGTCCCCATTTGTCCCGGGGACAGGGGGACGCATCAGGGACAGTCCCCAATCGTCCCCGAATTAGGAAAATTCACAGGAAATGGTAGGAAACCTTTCCTCCTGGCTGGGAATGGTCCCCCATCCCCAGGTATGGTTAGGGACGTTGGAAACGTCCCCCACTGTACCCGGGGACGGCTAACCGTCCCCCATGTACATGGAGCCTCCAGAAATTTTAAAAATATAAAATTTTGTTTTTCTAAACATTTTATATTGCTTCTAAATGTTTTGTGGGGCCCACAGCAACATAAAATGTTTGTCTAAAGTCTAAAAGGAAAAATTTAAATGAAACTTTATAAAGTTTCATAAATCAATCGATCATTATTTGGGCTCTCTCATGGCAAGCTCCATTTTCCATTTTCTATTTATTATTTATTGCATCTGTGACGAATCCTCTTCAGATGTATCAATTGGTCTTCCTATTGCTACTGCCATGGCTGCCTTAGTCTTCTGTTGTATTTCATGCCAACTCTTGTAGAAATTAGCCTTCATAGCTAGCTCTAGCATAGGCTATTGAGATACAGGATAAGCCGCCAACTTCTTAGAATATGTTGGATATAAAATCAACCCATCATATGAAGATAATTGTTCCTTCAATGCTTTCAAGGTTGTTGTCAACTCTGCATTCTCTGCTTCTAAAATCTCAACCTTGGCCTTGGCTTTAGTTACCTATTTTAATTTTATCACACATAGTTGATGAGATCTTGTGAGTAGAGAAACTTAAAGCAGCTGCTTTGAAATGTTTCAATTGTTGGGTAATTTGCTTTTGTTAGTTGGATATTTTACTTTGTTGTCGGCCGTAGTCGGCCTCGGTCGTAGTCGGCCAATTGTCAAATAAAACAATAGTTAGTAAAGAATAATAATGTCATGTACTTTCGGGAAAACATGTTCAGATTAATGTTAATGTAATGTTGTTATGAAACGTCGTGTCGGTTGGTTGTCTAACCACCGCCGAGCATTATATGTAGTCGGGTGGGGATAGTCGGGAGATTATGATTATGATTATGATGATTCTGAATGAGTTATGTTGTAAGCATTGTGATACTCTCGTGTACATGATATTTCTGATGATGAATAAAGTTTCTGGCATTTTACTATGATATCTTTCAGTTTACTATTTATCCTATGTTCTGCACATTACAAGTTTGCCAGTAGAAGTCGTACGGCCTCTGCAAGTTGGAAATTTCGCCAGGATTTACATCGTACGGCCTCTGCAAGTTGGAAATTTCGCCAGGATTTACATCGTATGGCCTCTGCAAGTTGGAAATTTCGCCAGGATTTACATCGTATGGCAAGTGAAAATTGAAAGCTTGGCCAAGTTCTGCACCGTACGACCTTTGCAACTGGAAAATTTTGTTAAGTCCTGCATCGTACGGCTATTCCAGACTGAAATTGGTGCCAGGGTTGAAATCGTACGGCAGCTCAGTGATACTTTCCAGGTCGTACGGCATCAGTGCAGCAGTGACTTCCTCCCAGTCGTACAGCATTATTGCCTCAGGAGATTTCGTACGGCCTTAGCACTACAGGAGAATCCGTACGGCACCAGCATTTCAGGGGAACTTGCACGGAATTCACAGTACTTCCAGATCGTACGGATTTCAGAGTGTCTTCAAACCGTACGGCCTCAGGGTTCCACAGTCGTACGGCCATTCATCCAAACCATACGGCCTTGGCAGATCATTCGGCAGTTTGGCAGTTTTTGGCACTTCGGCAATTTTCGGCAGTTCGGCAGTTTTTGGCACTTCGGCAGTTCCCACCGGCAGTTCGGCAGTTTCCACCGGCAGTTCGGTAGTTTTCATAGTTTCGGCAGTCTCGAGAGTTATAAAGTCGGCTGGAATCACCGAACTGACAGAAAGATGGACAAGGGCAAGAAGGCTATGCAGCATCAGCCAAAGGTAGCCTCGGCTGGGAAAAGAAAAAGGATGGATGTCGATAATGAAATGATGGCATGGGAGAACCTGACCGGCAATGAGTGCAAGCAATGGTGGCGAAGCACTCCCGACGACCACTCTCTGAAGGTTGCGCTTCGACACACTCGGGTAGACAAGGCTGTGCTCGTGCCCTTTTTCAATTCTTGGGAGTTCGAGCCTTGGCTGAGGGCGATGGTGGAGAACTATTGCAGGCATACGCACAAGTCAATCATTGATTACAGAGGTTGCTGAGTGACCGTTTCATTTTGGCCGCAGGACTTTGAGCGGGTGTTCGGTGTCCCAGCTTCGGGAATAGGGGTTAACAAACCCAAGAGAATGACACAGGAACACAAAGAACTGCTGGTCAAGCAAGTGTGCCGAAGCGACTTGTCAGCCGAAGAGCAGCATATCATATGGAATACTGGCAATCGAGGCCTCCGGAAGAACCACCTAGCAACGGCAAAATGGAAATGTTTGCTTGACCTAATGAAATGCCGACTCACAGGTGCCAGCCGAGCGTCGGACATTGCTTTATGGCAGGTTGATTTCATGGTCGAACTCCGCGTCGGCCGAGTATACAACTGGGCGAGGCTACTCACAGAGCGGATTAGGGATTTTCTAGCGCAGAGGCATAAGGCCTTCTATATGACTCAGCACGCCATAGCTCTCTTTTTGGATGTCGTGCACACACAGGTGCCCGAGGGCAATTGGGGTCGGTTGCGGCCACTCACTCACCTGGATCCTGGATTACTGACCGTCTTCTACTGGTCGGAACTGGAAGTAAAGCAAGCAGGCGAGGGCACAGCTTCGGGAAGAAAGAGGAAACGGAAGGAGGCATCGATGGAAGAGGAAACATCAGAGGAGGAGGCCTCGGAGGAGAGCGATGCATCTAACAGAGAGGAGCCTATTGACTTATCTTCCTCGCCATCGGAGTCTAGTCCACCAGCCGATGAGGAGGTGTCTGTCGCCATCGGGGGTCAGGAGGCAGGCGAGATTGACATACCAGTATTGCAGCCGGCAGGATTTACCCTTCCGGCACCGCCAGCCAGCCAGAGCACACACTCAGTCACGTTCACCCTCCCTGTTGCGCCAATGGGAGCTGGGCGGATGTTGAGGGTAGCCGCTTCACTACCGAGAGCATCGCCAGGGTGGGCACCTCTCACCACCACATCACAAGGGGCAGTCACCATATCGGCAGCAGGTTCCACTGCCTCGGTTGAGATACTGCCAGCGGTTTGTTCTCTTACACCACCATCAGCATCGGCAGCGACAGGAGTGGCCACCTCGGCAGCAAGAGCTGGGGGAATGACTGAGGCCACTGAGGAGACGACTCTAGCCCCAGGAGCACCCGGGGTAGCACAAATCGATAGTTGGCTGGGATCAGTGGGCCTCACTTTGGACGTGGCCGAGCAGCCAAACCAGCAGGAGAAGAGTCCCTCGGAGGGACAAGGGGAGGAAGAGGGGCCGATCCTTCACACCCAGTAGAGTGAGACGGCCAAGATCGGCGAAGACACACTTGCACACCTAGAGGCGAGCATAGCAGAGGCACCAGAGACAGCCATTCAGGAGCCTCAGCCGGTAGTCGGGGAACCGCCCCAAGAGGAGACAGAACATTGTATACCTTCTGATGATGAGGAGAATGAGGAGGGTGCTTCCACGGAGGGATTTGTCGTGGAAATGTCACAGCCGGACCCGTCGGACCCAGTAGGCACGGTACAGCGATATGTGGAGGAGCTCGAGCACATGGGCAGATTGATGATCCGTGTGGGACAGGTTTCCAGGGACCTAAGGATTGGCCGATTGCCTCTAGTAGGCCAGGAGGTTCACCGCATCAGAGGGTTTGTGCAGATGGGGTGTGAGGCGGAGTTTGCACGGATATTTGGTGAGGGGTGGCCAGCAGGAGAGACTCCTGCTATGATGAGAGCCTGGCGGGGTCGGCCATAGAGGCTAGTAGGGCGGGATGCAGGCATCCTGGAGAGTTTATACTACATCGAGCTTGCCTTCCGAGATATCTTCATTCTGATGAAGCGCCAAATATTTTCCACCGAGGTAGCGGTATCTCGCCGAGTGGATGCCTATAGACTCCTTCAGCGGGTCAAGGATAAGTCAGCTGCGACCATCAAGAGCATTCAGACTGACTTAGCTGAACAATCTTGACTTGCCAGCGAGAGGGGAGCCCGATTGGACATCTTGGAGCCTCGGGTGGCAGCCTTGGAGGAGGCACAGCAGAAAGAGGCAGCATGGTAACAGCGAATGAAAGCGTTGGAGGACCAGTTGGCTGCAAAAGAAGTAGAATTGGCGGCCAAGAATGCAGAAGCAGAGCAGGAAAAGAGCCAACTGATGGAGGCAGCCCAGATGGTAAAGGCGGCGAGGGAGAGGGAGATCCTGGCAGATCGGCAGCTTCGCACACGCACGGAGGAGCTGAGGCGCCTGAGAGCAGAGCATTCTTCCACCACTCCGACGTCATCTGTGCATCCAGGGACGCACTCCCTTCCCCCTACTTCTCAGTAATCTTGTCTTGCTGTATGTATGTCGTCTGGAAGACGACTTCTTTTTTGGGGGGGATGATGTTAGTCGGATATTTTACTTTGTTGTCGGCCGTAGTCGGCCTCGGTCGTAGTCGGCCAATTGTCAAATAAAACAATAGTTAGTAAAGAATAATAATGTCATGTACTTTCGGGAAAACATGTTCAGATTAATGTTAATGTAATGTTGTTATGAAACGTCGTGTCGGTTGGTTGTCTAACCACCGCCGAGCGTTATATGTAGTCGGGTGGGGATAGTCGGGAGATTATGATTATGATTATGATGATTCTGAATGAGTTGTGTTGTAAGCATTGTGATACTCTCGTGTACATGATATTTCTGATGATGAATAAAGTTTCTGGCATTTTACTATGATATCTTTCAGTTTACTGTTTATCCTATGTTCTGCACATTACAAGTTTTCCAGTAGTACGTCAGATTAGAATCCCATTCCGTAGGCAAACAGCTTTCAAACTTTGAAATTCAGCAATGTCTGGAATTAGATTGACTTAGTGAAAAGTGAAATTATTTTTATGCATAGATTACTTGTCTTGTAGGCTGTTAGAATAAAAAACATATCATTTCTCCAATAGAGATAAGCTAAATCTGAACTTGACATTATCAGCCCTCACAGTCAAAGCTACAGAAGATGGTTCTACTCGGATGTAAGAAAAACCTAAAAACCTTGAAGAATCCTCTAAAGATAGAAGATTTGGAAACATAACAAATAAAATCAACAAAAATGGTTCTAATTATGTCTGCAAATAAGATTCAACGGGTGATATCAATTTAGGTGGGGTCTCTCAAAAATTCACAAATCAACCATTTGATGTCAATGTAAAATCCTCTTATAAAACATTTGGATATTGATAGACCACGGTTTTATTGATGTTTGATATTGCTATGATAAATTTTATAATGCTTTAATGGCATTTATTATGTTTTTATACTACTACTTTCACGATTTATTTATATATTGATATTGTTGTTATCAATTATTAATGTATTCACATATATCTCTCTCTTTCCCTCTCTTTGTCTATAATATATTAATAAATTTTGAAAAAAGCATATATATAAATGTATTTTGTATGTCGCCGTCCCCTATTGTCCCCTAAAAATGGGCCCCTAAGAAACGTCCCAGAAACGCATCCCCCCGTCCCCGTCCCCAAAAGGCCGTGGAACACAGCCATTTACCAATACCCATTCCATAACAATGCCATAGCTCAGATATTTCTATAGATTGATAATTAACCTCCAAATTCCTATATTATTATTGCATACCCCAATAGGGTTCCTTATAGCGACTCTCATCAATTAATAATTTTTAACAATAGAAAAGGAAACCCAACTAAGTTCATAATTTAGCAAACTTGTACTAAAAAATTCTTAACAAAGGACATCAAGATCAAAATTTAGAGCTATCCACCATTATGTTTCATAATCCAACATAAACATGCTAGAATCCTTACAAGATCATCTTAATACACAAAAGCTAGGCTGATTACATACCAACGAGTAATTATCTTTACTCATACATACTCATTCAAATAAATAAGGGTTCAAACTAGTTCTTTACAACCCCTTTCAAATTTCCCAATTGTTATGAAATGTTGCATTCATTAATGCAAAGATTTATGATATTTATATATCACCCCATGTCAATACTAATAAGATGCCAAGTTGAATATGTATATACATTTAGCTTGACTGATATTTATACCCACTTCATATCAAAGTCTTATCAAATAAAAGTCAAGTTTCATTCTCACCAGATTTCATACCAACAATTACTAACAATTCCCAAAATCAAATTCATAATATGCCTAATGACATAATCAATATAAAATAATTTGGATCATATCAAATCATAGGAAAACATCGGTAAAAATATCTTCACAATGCAACAATTATGTAGACTTGGCATGACTCCAAATAGTGTCCTACTATAATACGATTCAATGATATCAAATATCTTAATCATATTATAGCATGTCATCCTTCATAATTGGAGCACAGCATGTCAAGATACCCAAACCATATCATACAGAGTTCTTTTAATGTATAAATTTCCAAACATGAAGGTCTCATGTCTAAAAATTCATCCACTAATCTTAGACTTATGAAATAGAACTTCGTATTATATATTGCTGTCGTATAATATTGCTAGTAATCATGTTACCAGACTATTAATGTAATCCTCATAAATATCTTCTTCAAGATGAGTACACCATATAGAGTATAGTGCATTATTTAGTTGTAAGGAAGCATTCTTATCTATTACTTCAAAGTTCAAACCATAGTGGAAACATAAACAATTAGTAACATTACTCATTCATCATTACCACATCCAAAATTATATTCAGATGCAAAGCCATGTAAGGTTTGGTTGTTCTAGTTCAACAAGACTGATTAATACCTTCCTCCCCTCCCACACACCACTTGTGCAGCCCATCCCTAGGCAAAAACTTATATGGTTTGGGACTTGACTACTTTCATCACACTTAAAGGTATCATTTACACCATGCACTATACATTCGCAACCCATGAAGGGTGAACAAATTAGTGATAGTGTGAGAATTATGTTATTAAATGGTAATCTACATCTCAAACTAATTTAATGATCATTCATTCATTTAACAAGTTTAGTCCCTAAACTCACAAAACATAGCTACGAACACAACAACCCTCATAAACATAGACCACATAATAGGTTCAATTATTAGATAACTCTAACTATATGGAACAATCATTATAAAAGGGAGGGAAGAGAAGTGTAATTCAAGTCATAATCAACAGCACCATAACAACTGTAACCTTAAGCCAAAACTCGTACACAACAACATAAGGTGTTTCCATGGACATACTATATGGGCACCCAACAACGTTAGTCGAGACATATATTAATTAACAAATATTACTAAACAAGGTATGCTAATAATGTTTGTATCACCATAGCATGCAAGATAAAATTAATTTGCTTATCGATTATAGCCATAAATATCTGTGGCTTATTTAGACCAGTTTATAATTTTAGCCTTAATCATTGTACGCAGGAGCTTCATTGTATGCTCCTATGAAAATGAATCAGCATACAATATTAATGATGTCATGCAGCAGGTCTACTTCACAGCCATAATACAGTTACTCCATTGAGTCATCAATCTTCTTAGTGCTTGTTTCACCAATTCAAATATCAATAAAGGAAGGTTATAGTTAAATAAAATTCTAACATTCATTTATCCTAACGCCAAAACTTAAATGGATCATGATCAATGCTGGATAAAATCTTAGCATAATACTTTGGCCATTTTTCTAAGCTCCAATTTGAGCGCAACAGGCAAGATGTTTATATTTAAATAAAAGTTTCTAAATCCCTTCCAGCACGCCCATTTTGAACATATCATACAATTCATGCCCTTCTTGGGGTGATATTGTTATGTGTAACTCTCATAGTTTGCAGTTGGAATACCCAAGACTTCATCGACAATGCATAAATCAACCTAGATTAACTATTTTCCAGCTGCAGCAGCGGATGATTCAGAATTTCGCACTATATAACCTACAAAGAGAATTAATCACAATTTGAACTCATTCAAGAGAGTTGTGAATATTTTTTCTTTATTGAATTCTGCATGTAAGTTTTGTGAAGGCTGTGGTGATAGGAAATGGCATTTGCAACTGCAACGTGTACCAAAACTTTCATTTTCTATTATGTAATGATGGATGTACAATCCCCTTCCAAAGCTCCAAGTTAAGCATGGTAGAGAGGATGCTGATCGCGTATTCTTAAAGGTTTCTAAAGCCCTTTTAACAACCCCCTTTCTGCAACTTACCCTACCACCATGGCTTTACAAGAGGCCACATTTTCTTCAGGCAATTTGTCAAACAGCTCACCTGCTTTGTCTCTGTTTCCCATTTTGCATAGAGGTTTGCCCTATATGTCTCACAGCCGGCTTGGAATGACAACTCCTATGCTTGGCAAGAGTTTACTAAGTGTTATGGAAAGCAAATAGATTTTATCCAAACATTAGCAGCATGCATTGACCTAAATTACCAGTCATTTGCAGCGATGGTACCTGATTCGTGGAGCTCTTTAGTCAATGGGTTGTTGTAGCAGTTCTCACATCCCCCAATCTCCTACCTCTTCCTTGCTGCTCGTTTGTGCTTTCAAACTCGTCTCCAATCTGCAAGACTGCCCTTTCTCCTGCTCTCGTTCCTTAAATAGTAATGTCCACTTGTGAGCCCAAAAAATAACCAAAAGGTTAAAAAGTATTTTACTGATTTCCAAGTCTTAAATTCTACAGAATATTTTTTTTAATTTTATTTGACTGGTCTCAATTGTAAAGAGAATATTATCAACGATGTTTTCTTTCCCTGAGAATATGTCGATACTTTTTTATTTATTTTTAGATCATATAAGATGTCTAATATTCCTTCTCAATGGATTTATAAATTGCAGAAACTCGTAGTAGTCATTTATCTAAGCTTAAATCATGCTTTGTTTGTCTGCAGAAACAAAAGAAGCAAAATGGAGAGGCATGTGTGAATACAATTCATAAGAGAAAGCAGACAGATTTTATCTGGACTAGCATGAAAAGTAGCGCATCATCTTTCCACAAGAGAGCACTTGGAGAATATCAAGAAGTATTAAAATATGATAAATGCACGGAAAGCATGAAATGGAATCCAGATATAGTTGAGTTTAGTGATGAAAACCCAACTGATCTATGTCTAAAGGAACTGATTGGTTTTGGCGTTCCTGGAAAACCTGTTGGCCGACGCTGTGAGGAGCTGAATGCATTTATCCAAGGACCGCCATTTTTTTACTTTGAGAATGATGCCTTTGCTCCAAGGGTAGTCTGGAAGATGATATCCCAGTATTTCAATGGCGTCGAGCCAGAATTTGTTGATTCCAAGCATTTTTCAGCTTCCAGAAGATCAAGAGGTTATGTGCATAACCTTCCAATAGATGGTAGGTTTCAAGCATTGCCTTTGCCCCCTATGACTATTCAGGAAGCACTTCCTCAAACAAAGAAGTATTGGCCTTCCTGGGATCAGAGAGAAAAATTAAATTGCATGGTCGCTGGACGGGCTAGTGTTGTCCTCCTTCAAGAACTCAGATCTATAATTAAAAATTCACAAGGGAAACCATCAGTGAGTGAACAAGCATACATACTTAAAAAGTGTAAGCAGTGGAACTTGGTTTGGGTTGGGCCAGACGATATGGCACCCCTAGAACCTCATGAATTAGAAGCCCTACTGGGATATGAAAAAGATCACACTCGAGGAGTGTCTTGCCGAACTGATCGCTTTCAATGTCTATGCAATTCATTCCAAACAGATACAGTCGCATATCATTTGTCCGTTTTGAAAACATTCTATCCTGATGGTCTTAAAGTACTTTCTCTGTTTTCTGGTATTGGCGGAGCGGAGGTTGCTTTACATCGTTTGAGGATTCATTTAAAATGTGTTGTGTCTGTAGAAATATGTCCAAAGAACAGGCTTATCCTTGATAGTTGGTGGCAGAAAACGCAACAAAGAGGTAGATTGATTCAGAAGGAAGATGTGCAACATTTGACAAGAGAAGTACTGCAGGACTTGATAGATATGGTGGGAGGTTTTGATCTTATAATCGGTGGCAGCCCATATAACCACCAATCTTCCAACAATAAAGCTAACAGGGATGAGCTAGACTGGAGAAATTCTTTACTTTTTTATGAGTGTCCTCGCATCGTGAAGGAAGTGAAGCAAATAATGCACCTTAAAGGCATGGCATAGGATTTATCTATGTAAGACTGCTATGACAATTTTTTCGGTACAGTTTGAAACTCTGAAATGAGTTACTGAGAAGAAATTCTTTGGCTCAGAAATTTTCAAACAATGCATGCAACGAATGAAAATTCATTTTTTTAGCTCTTCCATTTTAGGCTGCTTGTTCAGTAATCAAGGAATGCAATCAAAAATTGATGTTTGCTTCAATGAAATTTGTTGTTTCATCCGATCTTTACATTAGTTTTTCAAAATATAATTGAATTGCAACCGAAAAACGTTTCCTTTGGAAATCAACTGAAACCGGTGTGATGAGACTCCACGAGGACTCATGGATCCAAGTCTGACTCGGGCTCAGAAAGTCTGCAGCCTTGACTTGCAAACCTGGCAGAGTTTGACAATTGAGATCAGAATATATATACATACTATGTTTCGGATTTACCTTCTAAACTCTTCAAAGGATGGAAACACGTGAAGAAGGTAGATCAGAAATGGCTGAATTAAAATGAGCAGAAGCACCTGTAGGTTCATAGGCAATCCACATCAATTGAAAAAAAAAACTTCTGTTTTGTCTTCAAGTGTCCGATATGAAAAGCATATCTGATTTTATTCCATCCTCACACGTTCTAGAAGCATAGCTAATTTTATCCTATCCTCAAAATTATTGAAGCAAATCAAATCTTAACTTATCCTCACAAGTTTAAGAAGTTTCCAAGAGGTAGAAAGTAGTTAAAACAGAACCTATATAAAGATGGCCAGGTAAAGTTAAACCATTTGGACAGCTTCTTCTACCTGCAATCGAAGGACTGTCTTCTTGTGTCTGCACTCTGCAACAGGAATATTAGACGTATAAGTGATCAGTAGAAGAATAGGCTGGCTGCATATTGATCAGCAGAAGTGTAGGCCTGAGTGACCAAGTTCTGAGGCAGAGTGTTTGTGATATCAGAATAGGTTTCTGAGTGTTAATGTGAGCTTAGGTTGCTGTTATCTGTATTTTTCAGTTTTGTTTTGCTTCGGGTTCATTGTAATTGGCTGTCACAGCTTGTGTGGCTGTATTTAGGATTAAGACTGCTTTGTGGTAAGGCTGAACCTCATCGGTTTTGTAATTGAAATCTGAAAGTTTTAATAAACTCTGAGTTCATTCTTCATTGAATTCTTTCTTTTTTGAAAATCTGATGTGCAACTCTAGCCTGCGCTGCTTGGAGTCTGTTGGCTTTTCCCTGAACCAGTCTAGGTACTGCGCTATTAAAGAGATAAAACAGAACCCCCCACACGAATATATGGTATGTATTTTATCCTCTTATTTCAGGCATATATCTATATATACCATGAAAATCTCAAAAAACTACCAAGATCATATCATTACTGTATATGAATCCAGTTTCACAGGTATCATATTTTTATTGCAAATAGGCTTCGTAATTTTTATTGACATAAAAACACATCTAAGTCAAGGGATTCCCAACCACGTAAGCTTACAATCACAAATTATTTAGTCAACCTCATAACGTAAAGGTATAAGAAAGTAGTGAAATAAAAAACGCCCAATTTTATTCAGTCCCAAGAATGCACCTTTGATCATATTTATTAATTAATTGAAAATAAAAATCGATCAAAAGTGCATTCTCGGAGTTGGATAGACAATGTTGTTCAACTTACCAATAGCAAAAGGTACCAAATGCCAAGGCTTTCTAACCATCATCAAATCTAGTCAAAATTTAGGGAGCCTAAGGTGCTCCTACATGCAATAGGCAATGGTTAAGTCTTACGTTAGATGTATTTATGGGTATGTCTAAGACATTCGTTTTACATGTTTCTATATGTATAGGCATACTAACGTGTGACAACATACAATCGATATATTATGTCACAGTTTTTAAGATATAGTTAGCACTTTTGTTGATATAGAGACTATTTTTGAAGTGCATTAATGTTTTCTTCAACAAACTTGTTGGAAAACACTAGGACTTTCAACAAGTTTGTGTTTTCTTCAACAAACCTTTTGAAAAACATTGTTTTTTTCAACACGTGATTACATAAATGATTGTGCTTCAAATTGGAGACCTATATTTTATTAGTGCATGCATCAATCAATTGATCAATTGTGTTGTGTAGGCAATGAGACTTCCAATTGTAATGACTCGCATTTATGAGACTTGTCATTCTAGAATAAGTGGGCCCATCAATGTTGATTCATGATGGATGATACATTTAGTATGGAGCATTCATTTTAATAATGTGATGGTTTGTTGGAGGCATGCCCACAAGTATGTCTCATATGGAGCTTAAATTTAGCCTGCCTAATACGGAGCTTTAATTATTAACTACCTCCTATTCAAATTTGAATCAAAGTGGTGTGAAACTTTTTTAAATTTTGTTTTGTTTCTATTCAAATATATTTTGCATTGAATAGTGAGGCCAAATTTGATATAAATAGAAAATTGGCACACAACTTCTTAATGTCTAGTTAAGGCAACTTACCAAATGGCTAATAGTCAATGTGAATGTGGTTGAGATGGATGATTTGGTGGGGTTTGTTGATGAGGCTAAGGTAGGTGTAGATCAAGAGGAAGAGCAGGTGGATTTGGTCTATACTTTCTCATTGGCTCAACAAGCACATGTGGGATCTACTCACCTCTTGCAACACTACCCTACTCATTTAGAGTATATAATTGATCAACAATAAAATTAAGGACCAAGATGGAAGCAAAGACCAATTCTTGCAATCTAGGGTCAAGGTTCAATTGTAACTATGACACCCTTGGTGATATCTGAATAAGTGTAGGATTTTAAAGGGATGAGTGTATTTGAGTAAATGAATGTGCTTGCTTTATTGTTTGTTTTGTTTTGAATATTGGTTTTGTTTCGCTTTCTTTTGAGTGTTTTTGTTCATCTTGCTAAAAAATAAAATAATCTAGAATTAATAGAATGTAGAACTAAATCATATTTAATTTGCAAAAATGAGCACTGAAATGTTGAAAACAAACTAATCTTATAATGTAATTTTTTTGTTCTTTTATTTTTTAATGAAAGAATGTGAATTTTAATGCTGATTTCATATAATAAAATGCAAGTTCTTGTTACTACTTTTCTATATTAAAATGTAAAGCATATTGATTCTACCTTTTTGAATGCAATATATAGTTTTTCTAGTTATTCATGTGAATGCAAGATTTAACTTCTATAAATGCAACATTAATTTTTGTTTTGATTGTTTGTTTTCTTCCCAAATGTTGCTTGTGAATTTGATTCGGTTTGATGAAGTGCAATGGATCTATTATAAACTTAATTAAATATGGGAAGGAAGAATATGAGTATGACTTATGAGCAAACCCAACCCAAACCTTTCAAGTCCTCTACATTCTTTTAATATATTAGTTGCAAAGGTGCTAATTTGTAGATATATGAAACAAGCTATTATAGATTCAACTAATTCTACTCTAATTTTATTGTATTTTTAAATTTAACAAGCAAACCAATAATAAAAAATTAGTAACTAAAATCTAAGCTAGTTTATCTAAAATTCAAACTAGAAGAACAAGTAGAAAGAAAATTCAAACTAGTTGTATAAAGGAAAATCTACACTTATATCATGTAAAGCTATAGTAATGAAGAAGATTTGGAGATTACCTTAGTATCAAATCATTTTCTATACTTCATTTATTGTGAGAAAATAAGTATGGTACAAAACAAAGGTTGGACAAAGAGGGAAAATCTAGATGCTAGGAGAAGGGAATGTGAATGGTTCAATTTGATTAAGTTTGCAAAGGAAACATGGCATGGTCAATGTTGTTGTCTATAAATCCTTGCACACTTCTCAAATGGATTCTTCTCAAAAATTTGTACAAAAACTGTGTTTGGGTAAGGAAATACAAAAAAAACTTATCTGAATTGATAAAATCAAGGGAGGAATGAAAGAAAGACTCACATTTTTTGATAAATCTACATGTTTTTAATTAATTATGATGAAACTATTACCTTTCACAAAAGCTATTTTGTAACTACCACTTGGAGTAAGCATCAAATTCTCAGTGGCAACACAAATACAAGTTATAAGAAAAACCACAAAAGAAAGGAAAATTACAAAAATATAGATGAAATTTATTGGAGATAATTGAAGAGGTCTAGCAGGCTTGACATGTAGGATTTTCCTTGGAGATGAGAGTCAATATTCACATTCTTTTTAACATGCCACCTTAGCATTTGAGGATATGTGTCATCATTAGAATTGACATGTTGGCTATTATGTTTTGGGAAATTACAAGGCCAAGATCAAAAATCAAATCAAATATATATATATATTCATCTAGGGTTCATGGTGAACCTAGTAATATAGTTTTTATCCTACATTACAAATAATTGTGAGAGAAGGTTGATGTGCTAGTAGCCTCTCGTTCAATGGTAGTAACATCTGGAGGTGCTTGTGGCTTTGTGAGTTCCCTTATCTTGTAATTTTTATTAATGTATGCAAGTCATATAAGAAATAATACTTATGGAAATTGTAAAGAAAGGGATTCGCTATTCTCAAGACTCAAGATAAATAGAGTCTACAAGGAGAAAGTAGCCCTAGGTTACCTCAAGGTACAAAGATCAAGTGGAAAGGTAGAAAAATAAAGAATATTTGAACAACTAGATCAAATGAAATGCTAAGCTATTAAGAACAAGAACGATAAACTGCTAAATAACAAAAGTTGGAAATAGAATTACAAGTTATAGATTACAGAATCAAAAACTAGAGAACTCACAAATTTTACCCCTAACAGGGAAAAACCTCAGCCATGGATGACATCACATCAGGAGGACATCCGCACATCCATGACCCACATTGTTGTCCCTATCAAAACAAAAAGTAAAAACCTTAAGTATGCACCATCTAGCTCCTTGAATTTGTACATCTACAGACAAGGACAATGAAAAATGTTGGGGTTGTTTCAAGGCTTGCCTCAATCAAACCCTCGTTTTGGTGTTTGCACCTCCATGGACAGCCAAATAGATAAAGATAGACAAAATGGCATAAAATGGAAAAGATGCATGATAGAAACAAATCCCACTATGGAGGAGAGCCCCTATCACGAATGTAATAGACGAGACAAATAGACGATAGTAAATAGACAAGACAAACAGACTAGAGAGATTTACCAATAGTATGTGGCTCCCATCTTGGCTTGATAGACATGACATGCTAGCCTACAAGAGATCCTTGATCGCTGTTGTGACGAAAATTCGGCAGAGCTTCACTACAAAGAGAAAGAGAGAATGAGAAAAGATGTAGGAGAGAAGATAGAATGGAAGAGAGTGAGAATGAATGAGAATGAGATTGAAAAGAGGAGTTTTATGAGGTTGCATGGTTGGGAAGATTCATTACACTCGCATTTTTTTCGTAATCACATGTGTCATAGGCAAAGGATGCAAGATTCCCTCATTTCAAACTTGGAAATTTTAGGGATGCTAACGTGTTGCATGAACATCTGTGTGTTGCACAACCATCCTCAAAATTTCATAAGAATGAGGTGTTTGTACTGCTAACGCTTCATCATTGTCCCCTATGGAGTTGAAATCATGAAATTTTGGCTCAAGTTTTTATCATTAATATGGTGGGTTGTCATAAGTGCAACGAGCTAAATGCGCAAGTGTGAAATTTCCACTGGGTGCAATTTTATGACTACATTTTTCCCCTACTTTAGTGAGCTGAATTTTTGAAGAAAATCAACTACACTAAAATAGTTAAGAAGACATAAATGCGAAATTGAAATTTTGAAAATTTTATAAATTTGTGTGAAAAAGGATATTGTAGAGGCCATAGAGGTCAAGCAATCGGATATTGATGATGCTCAAGCAATGTTCGAGCTCGACAAGAAACTACAGACTAGTTTCAAAAATCAGACCAATTTAAAAAATGGAAAGAAGCTACTATACGAGAAGAATGCTTAAGAAAAATTCAATGATTTGGAAGAAAAATATGATGAAGAGGTGAGTATGTGTACCATCCTCTTTTTTCCCCCAGCTAGGTGGGGTGAAAATAGGAAGGATGGAAGGATCACTTTCACCGTGAAAAATGGGAAAAAATGAGTCTATATATGTCCTGAGTGGGCCCATGGAAGGGTCATTTTTACTATTCACAATGAGGACTTTGTTGACTTTCAAGAGAGTTGTCACCAAAATGCCTCACAGACAGGACTATGTAGCTCCAAGGATTGACCAGCTTCGCATTGTAGTGATGAGGAGCAACCCACCAGACGAGGTATGAAAAATTTGACCCAACTTGTCATTTTGAGTGATTTTTTTAGCTTTTTCAATTTCCCGAGCAACATAGGCATTCAGTCGATGCAAGGGAATTTGACTAATGTGTTGTCATCTTGATGACGCATCAACATACTTCGGTCACGCTGGTGTCTAGCCGGTACACTATCATCGGAAGTTATTCAACCTTGAATGCCAGCATGTCACACAAATGTTTGTGCAGCACGTAGTAGTCCCATAGGTAGACTTAAGCAAGTTAGAGAATTTTTGTCGATGTAGAGTTGAATGTTTTCATGATAGAGATTGGTTTGACATGAACTTTTACACTTTTTCAAGAGTGCCCCAAGATCTAAGAGCATGTCGATAGGTCGAATATTTCATTTTTGCGCAACCATAGCAATGAGATTGCTTCAAATGGCGTTGACTTTCTATAACACGTCAGGCTCTAGTGGGTATATATCATGCCAAAGATCAAATTCCATACACCCATGCTCATGGCCATGATGGAAAAATGGGATGCTAGCACTTCTAAATTTCATCTCCCTACCAAAGAGATGATGGTGGCATTAGAGGACATTTACCGCATCATGTGCCTACCCATCCGCAAGGAGTGGGTGGTCTACGTGGAGGGCAGGACAGTGCAGGATTCCCAAACCATGCAACAGTACTACCTCAGATGAGTCATCCCAGAGGAGACATTTGGGCATATATACATGTGTTGGCTAAAGTAGGGGCAAGTGGCGATACCACTCTTTCGACAAGTTTTGATTGTGATCGTTGCCTTGCACATCATGATGGGGCTTGCACCTTCACAGGGGCCTCATCCATTGCATTTATGTTATGGAGGATTAGGGGATAGTGTACACCTAGGGCTGAAGCATGCTTTCCCATCTCTACCATGACCTTAGGTGTAATGTCCATTATGAGTACCATAATCTCACCACTTGCACGCTACTTCAGGTGTGGGAATTCAAGCACATTTGATGCACAAGGCCAGCTAGGTGCCCCTAGGGCTATCGCACAGGACATCATGAGCACACGCGTATCCCCTAATGTGTGATTAGGCCTATGGTGACTTATAGTCTAGGAAACTATATGTAGATACATTATGGGCACAGGATATAAGATGGCACCCTTATAGGAGGATGGGGACCTGGTCGTCTAATATGAGGGAGTTGCGTAGGATGCAGCACAATCGACTCTTGGTTGGATGGTCAAATCACATCATAGTCACATATTACTGGCATCATGTCACCCAATAGTTCAGGAAGGTATAAACCATCCCCCTAGTGGCTCCTATGTATATATGGTCGCACAGGAGCACAACCCAAGCAAGAGACCGACCCAATCTAACAATCATTGACGTCGCACTTAGTGATGACAATGACTAGCGTGAGGCCCGCATGATTGATGATGTCAACATCACCTACAACAAGGATAATTTTAAGAACCCCCCCACCCCCGCCCTCAACGAAAGTGCAAAATCCTGGCGAATCTTGTATACTTCCCAATAAAAATATTAATTTTATTGGCAATTTTTTTTTCAAGAAAAAAAAATCTCAATTGGAAAATATTTTCTAATCGCTAGAAGTTAGGGAAAATCCTAACGAATTGCAATTTTTTTTAATCCAATAAAATATTTTCATTGGCAATTAAAACCTTTTTTCAAACCAATAAAATATTTCCATTAGCGAATAAACCTGTTTCAAAACAACAAAAAAATGGCGACTAAAACTTTTCTTCAAACCTAAAAAAATGTTTTTATTGGTGAATTAAACCTATTTTCAAATGAATAAAAAAATAATTGTCGAATTAAACATAATCTCAAACTAATAAAAAAAATTAGTAGCTAAATAAACTGGTATGCCAATAAAAAATCATAGCGTGGTTGGCAAAAATATCAAATTTCAGGACAAATTTTATGCACTTTCAAATTCCTTCATAAAGTGTTAGGAATGGGGACAAGTGTCAACATATTTATTATGTTTGAAGTCAGATGTCAGTGCAAAATAATATAACCCACAACCGTTTGATGATTTTTTGATGGATGGTTGTAGTTACATTTCGGAAGCAAATCTTTGAAGCACTAGACTTGCAAATTGAAACCTCTGGAATAACACTAGAACTGTTAGATTTCTAGAAATCAATGGATAACATTTTATTACTTATTAAATCACTTAAAGTCATGACAACCAAAATTATATTTTATCATTGACTGGCTATCAGCAGTTGAAGGTCGCTTAAGTTATGACTTAAACCTTTGGAGTCATCATGGTGATCGGCCCCTCAACTTAGGTGAACAATGGGTTTGAGAAATGAATGGTTGAGATAGGGTGACATGGTTCAACCTTGATCACTCCCCGCCAGCCCGTGGGGGACCCACCTACATCTCATGTCCCTCAACAGGGAGGCGAGGAAGTGCCACGTGGAATGATTAGAACCGTCAAAGGAACTATAGCAAGGTGTGAAATATTAAGGAACTAATGTTAAAGCCTATGCTACTAAAGGAGCATTTTAAGCACATGTTTTAAAGGTAAGAAAGACATCTTAATCTAGGTTGTCTATCCGGTCTGAGGGTTATGCATAGGCGAATGGTCTTAAGACCTAAAGAGAACACAAATGTGAAGCGCCAAATTTAATCTAGGCTACTCCCTGCCTCCCCATCATTGAAAGTTGCACACAGGTTAAACCCAACATGGAAGTGGTAACTTGGAATAATATTGTCACAATTTTTTCAAAATAATATTGTCACATCAATGATTAAGGATTCAAATGGTGAATTAAATGTTAATTGTCACATCAGTGATAGTGGTGAATTAAATGTTAAGTGTGAGTATTTGATGTCTTGTCTTCATTCTAACTTCTATATATACTTCACCAACTTGATTTTCTTCATATCATTTATAATATATTTGGCTTTGATTTCTTTCTTCTCTATTCTCAATTTAACTATGATATTATGGAGTCTTCATGGCTTGTCTAGCTACCCAAATGTTTTTGGGAGAAAAAAAGGGACGATGCATATGACAAACGAAAGTTGGGTATGGTTTTTACAATTCCTTGTGTGCAAGTTGAGGATGCTATAAGAATAATTGTGGGTATGGAATGGCTTTAGAACAACCCCCGTGCTCTATATTTTGAGGTAGCTTTAGCTTTCTTGTCCAATTGTGTGGACATTTTTCTCAATAAATATTTGGTGAAGATACTGGAAATATGCTATTTGCAACCTTTCGTTTACTCCATTTCTTCGTTGGAGTTGGCACTGGAGCATTACAATTTTGAAAGTGGGTTAGCACCTATTGGTGAAATCTTCTAGAAAGGGAATTGCATGCTTCTACAGCGCATGCTCTTGCCCTGTTAACATGAGATGGGGTCTACTATGTGATATGAAAAATGAATCATTAAAGAGCCTAGAGTTTTGGAGGAAGGTTTTGGGTGATTCGCTTTTCTTCTTTGATGTTACTTTGTTAAATTTGATTCATCTTCTACTCAAACACCTGGTTGATGGCCTCAGCTAATGTTACAAAAAAAATTAGTAATGAATGTGTGACATGGCGTGTCTATATTTTACTGTACAGCATAATAGTTCTTGTAATATGTATTTTGTGACTGGTTTATTGTCATGGTTAGTGGCTTTTTGGCCAGGCTAGCTATGTACTATGTACTTCAGTCTTTAGAAATAGCTACTTAAATTAAAATACTTTTTGTGGCTCCATTATTTTAAATCCTTTTTGCTTTGATCAATATAAAAATATGGCTTTTAAGACTAATAGTAATTATCAACATATAGTTTTGATCATAAGTGAGCAAAATTTATTGTGACTTATTAGTGGACATTGATAATGATTAAGGTAAAACAAGCCATTTTATTCTCTCTTTTCAATGTGTCGAAGTACTCTACCTTTCATTTATTCAATTCTCAATCTTTTTGAAGAAATTTTGGCTATGATAATGTAGGAAACAATGCAAATTAATGCCATATGAACATCTGAAGCAATTGATTGGATAGCTTTATATTGAAAATTGCACGATGTACTGTAGACTCATAGATGATGATGTCATTAATCTAGTGATCTAGTGAAACAAGATTTGTAATGATTTCATATGGTTTGAGTGGCACTAGAGATTTTAACAACTTTTCAGCTTGAGGTACAATTTACATGTAGCCAAACGTCAATCAAATTAAACATTTTAATTGTAAATGTAAGGCTTAAGTTACATGAATCAATTAAGTTGGTTTTTTGGTTTGTGCAAATTGTGATTATCATTATACCTAACCTCACACGTAACATGACTCACAAGTAAATAGGGATCAGGCTGGTAGTGGCACTGGTGGCCCATAAATAGGGATAGTGAGCACAACTGAAATCATTCATTGAAGGCTAAAGGCTTTACTATTGAGTGCAATGTTCTGAATTTTCATAAGGGTTTTCATTTTGTAGGGTTAATAAGGATTTAGGAAGAATATGATGTGGTATTATTGGGGATACTCTAAATTCTCCTACCTCCAGTTATGTAGTTACAAAGTAAAAGACCAATTTCCTTCAAGTTCAGAATGGGTGGAATTGGAAAGAAGTTGATCTAGTTGACTTGAATTCTCAGACAGGTTTTGAACCAAGATGAGGAGCTCTAATGGAGATAAGTGTTATCCTAGTGCATAGAGGCTGCATACAAAAGATGGGAGTAATTTTACTACCCCTCATCTTTTGCATGACTTTGGTTCTCAAAGGGGATAAGTATATTTTGTATCTTCACAGCTCCCATTTCCCCAACATGATTCATCAGGCAATCCCCATGCATTTATTTTGAGAGCACATGGTTTCCTAGACAAGTCTCGTGCATTTATTTTTAGTGCCCATGGTCAACCGGGAAAGTCCCATCACCATGCATTTATTTTCAGAGTGACATTTGTATTATGTTGTCACCAGTGGTCCAACAAAAGCTTAGTGCTTACATTTGTATTTTTATTATGTAAAGTAACATGTGTTATTTATACAAAATAGGAGCATGGAACTTGCATGCTCTACTCATCTTTAAAAATATATGTAATAATGTGACATTGTAATTCAGTTGTAATAAAATAAATGTTTGTGTTATTCTTCGTTATTCATTTACAGTAAAGAACTATTTTCTAAGTTTAGTGTCTATGAATCTATTCAAATCAGTTTTTTTTCCTTTAAGAAATTAAGTATTATCTATTTATGAAATAATTGCATGCAGATTCAAAAGTAAAACATAAAGCAATACAAATGAAAAAATAAGGTTGTCATCAAATTGATAAAAAACATTATAAAAACTAAAAGTTGTCACTCTTGTTAGGTTTCACCGAAATGTTATTGATTTCTAATCTTTCATTGACCTTCTCCCCTGGTTCCTGCCATCATTATTCATTTTATTAAGTCTTTTGCAATGTTAAGTTACCGACCCCTTGGCCTTGATGTCAATCCTAGTGTACTAAAGTTTAAAACAACTTTAAAGCACATGTTTATTGTTTATATCATAAATTACTCAACCATTTGATGAACATTTGATGTATGGTTGTAGTTGCATTCTAGAATGAAATGCACAGAGCACTAGGCTTGCGAACTTAAACCTCTTCAATCACCCTAGAACCGTTATATTTACAAAGATCAACGGTTTAGAACTTTTTGTTGATGCAGGATAGCCATGTACTAATTGTGTAGTCCAGAAGCAACATGTTAACGTTTCCATGTTTCATTCACTTTAATGTTCGAAAAAAAAAGCAAATTTTCTACTGCTAAGTGCTAAGTGATTTTATTTTTAAGTGAGAGGGTCAGCATACAGAGAAATTTTGGGTTCCATGTCCAACAAAGCCATTCCACGCCTGTCAGTATTAATCTTTTCAAAAAATCAAAATCCAAGTGAAAGACAAAATTCCTACGACTACGTTTCAACTTTCATCGTTTCTTAAAATCTTATTTTGTCAAACTTTGAAGTTTGGGTTTAGGGTTGAGAGACTTTAGAATTAAGAAAAATTAAGGAGGGCTAAGAGAGAATTCACAATTACACATTGTATAAGCATGTCTACAACTAGTACCACTAGAGAAAAATCAGATAAAAATATACATTATGCAAAATTGCTTAAAACCCCAGGTTTCACTGATGAATACCATGATTCTTATGATCCTAAAATCTATGGTAGACATACCTCAGAAATTAATTTTTCATCTCAGAATAAGGCTACAAATCAAATGCAAGTTAATAGTATTAGTGCACCGTGGGTAACTGGATTAGGGCACATGATGTTACATGAGGTTTTCCCTTGCCCAAAATTTATCATGGTCTGTGTCCAAAATTATGATGATAACAAAAGAGCAATTATTAATAAAGATAGAAAAGAAGAATTATTGTCCACTAATGTAGAAGAACTTAGAAAAGTGTTGGGGTTTACAACAGAAGAATTTGGAAACGTCCACATTGACCTAGAAAATCTTGCTAGTGATTATGAAGCAGTGGATGAAAGGGAGAAAAATTCTTTCATGAATAAAATAGTTCTAGGTAACATACAAGTTGGAAACAATTTGAAAGGTAACCATAAGCCTCATTATTTTGATATTTTTAGACCATGGGTTCAGGATACTATTTCCATGCTAGCATTTTGCCTCGGACTGGATATCAATTAAGAAGTGGGTGCAAGCCTCCTTGAAATGGTATATAATATCTGTTATGGTGTTCCCCATGTCAAATACAACTTTATTGAGCACATTGTAGAATCCATGCATAAACAATTTTTAATGATTAAAGGATGTTCCACCAAGACATTTAGGTTCACAACCTACTTGTACTAATTTTTTCTATTCAAATTTAGAGGAATGTTTTAGACCAATAAGCTTCAAATTCAGCCCTATAGTAATGCTTAGGAAAAGAAAATGGCTCCAATATATGATTGGACCACTCAAATAAGGATGCATGATTCTCAAAGGAACTACAGTCATTTTGTAGACTACTTTTTGTCTCCATTGCATCAAGCAATTACAAAAACTCCAATGCCTAGATTGCCTATGTCATGTAGAAATTGCATTCAACTAGAAAAAGAAATACAATTGGTTGATTGGTACTTAATGGAAGAATATACTGTGCTAATATTTTATGGATTAGGAGTAGAGCCATACAAACTTCCAATACATGTGACAAAAAGGGTTTTTACATTGGAATATGTAAGGCAGATGAAGAGTACTAATGAACTATACTTTTTCAATCAGCAGAAGAAGACCTTATTTCCTTCTTTACCTTTTTCATGTGGAGGGTTCACATTCGAGAGAAAAGCATTTACTGGGGCACATGATCTTTTGAAAAAATTTAATTTTGATGATGTATGTCACTGGTAGTATGATCCATGTGACACCATTAAATCAATGATTGTGGACAATAGGAATGTTGCAAGTAGAATTCAACATCAAAGTAGACCCTTGCTTGAAAAATTGAGAAACAAGGATTCTTAAGATGAGGTCAAAATAGCAATGGAGAAAATTGTTGTTGAGAAAGGTATTTATTTTGAACAATTGTTAGCATAAATTATGGCATTGCATCGAAAGACAATCAGGAGGTACAACAATTTTTATGAAAAAAAATGATAAACCATCTAGTAGAGTAAAAATGCTAGATTCTCTAGATAAGGAAGTTACAACTAAAAATTGGTCACAATAAAAAATTATTGGCTTTTGGTCTATGAGGAAGGAGCTAGGTGATCCAAGAGCTCTTGCAGAGTATGGAGATAACGAAGAAGATCGTGAGTTTAGAAAATTGTGGAATATAGAGCATCCCGATGAATGTGAAGATCAAGAAACTAATGATGAATATAATGATGATAGGGAAGAACAAAGCTATGTCAATTTCAAACCTGATTTAAGTGAGGCCACAAAAGAAGCATATACTTCAGGAGCAACCATAGCTGAAAAAATGGGTTATGAAGGTGGTCCTTTGGGGTCCCAAAGACTTGTCCCTTGGATGGTAACAAATGTAGAGCATAGAAAACCAGTTGATAAATTTGGCCTTGGAGGTGAAAAAGCAAACCAAGGGCATACAAGTAGAGACGAAACAATTCAATTTGTTAGAGCTTCAAATCCTCATCCTCATGGTCAAATACAATCACAACTAGGACATGCCCCTGGTGGAGAGCTTAGTGCAACTGGCACTACCATTGGTGGAAATGGTATGGGTAGTAGTACTAGTAGTGTTCAACATGTGCTACAACAACAAATTACATACAAGAGGACAACAATACAAGATACCACACAAACACGAGGTGATCAAGGCATATAGAATAGGAAAATGATTTTGACAGGTCCAAGTCACACTATCAGTAGATCCACCACAAAGGAGTATTTCCAGTCACTCCCCCACTGCCAGTTAGTGTGGTTGTAACATCATTAGCAACTGCAAGTACTCCTATTCCTTCACCATTCAAGCATTTCATTGTTCCTGGATCCCCAGGTTTTGATTACATTAAAGAGTTTAAAAAGAAATCAGACTTGTATAAAAAAGTAAAGAAGCAATTGATGGAGAGTGTGTCTATTGTAACTTCAAATCTTGCAACAACCATGGTATTACCCACATTCGACACAAATAATGAAATCATGGAGTACACAATTTTTGTTCCCACAATTCAAAATAAACTAGCAAATCAGATGGATCGATCTGAATTTTAGGCAAACAGTTTACAATTGGATTTTTCTATACTCAAAAATACTGACATAATTTAATGTATCAAAGAATAAAAATGAATTGGTGTACACATCATTTCTAAAGAAAGACAGAGAGAAAAAAATTTACAAACTCAAATAGAAAAGTTACAGGCATACCTAGCAAGTGAGAAAGCAAAGAGGAAAGCAATAGATAACAAGAGCAATGAATTAGAAAAAATTAAAAAAATTCCTCTACATCAACAAGCAAAGAGGATAAACAAAATGAGAGAGAAGTGAATGAACTATAGAAAATTCTAGATGAGAGAAACAAGAAATATGATGAGGGAAGATCCACTTCAGAAAAATTAAGACAAAGCATTGCGAATGGAAATGCACAGTGGGAACAAAAATTGGAGAGAGAGAGAAAAAGAAATGAAAGATTGGAGGCAAAGATGATGGAAGCAAAAAATGAAATTAACTCTTGTCAAAATAACTTATCTACATTTTGTAGAGAAACACTGAGGCATATGAAACAAAAGATCTAGGATGAAATAATGCATAGGATTGATCATTTGTGTGAATTGTTTCAATCAATGATTGATGTTATCATACTACATTATAAGAAGCTCAACAAATATTTAGTGGACAAAAAAAATGTGTTGGCATTAGAGAAATATGCAAATCAAGTTCAACAAATAGTCTACAAAGCTAGTGACAATGATTTGGAATCAAAAGGGATTAATAATCAGCTTGTTGCCTCAATGATGTTGTCATCTATCATTCAAAAGTGTTTGAGAATGTGTGAAACAAAGGAATATGTGAATCTTGCTGCAAACAAGATGAAGAAGTTGGATGGAAAGGTAAGGAACTTCACAGAGCTTGGTTTGCCAAAGGATTTTGACACAAATGAGTGATTCATTAGAAAGGATGATTTCAGAAAGAAGATGGAGGGTGCAAGGAAGATTGATTTGGGACAATTTCCTCAGAACCAGATGTGGTGAACTATTTGGATTTCATCAAACCACTGATAACCTTGAATGCAAAATTGACTGAAGAATTCAAGACAAGTTTCAATTTCAATCATGAAATGTTAACAAATCTTCAAGTCAAACAACATCAGTTAGAACAAATGAAAATTCCACCACCTGAACAATGGAAGTTGCTAGAAAAGGTGATACAATGATTTGATATTTGATAATATGAGTTTCCAAGTTCCAACTCAGCTCTGTGCAGAGTTGTCTTTGAGCAATACTTTGCATTGTCAATGCCTCTATGTATTCCTTCATGTGAAAATCAATAAAAAACTCAAATTCAATAATGTTTTGATGTTCAATTATCTGTATTATTTATTTTATCATTTTAAGAAAAAGTCAAGTTTCAACTACTAGATACACATTAAACGATTGTTGATGTTCATTGTTGTATATGCTACTATTGTTAATATGTTATTAAGCATTGAGTTGAGTGATGAATCACTGAGTACATGTTTAATTTTTAACACAATTAAAATATGAAATTATTAATAATGTGTTAATTTAGTCATACAAACCTATGATTCCATTAGAGCATTTTAATTAATTCTTTGAATTAAAGCATAGAAAAAATTATACATTCAACCAAAATGATTGAAGACCAATAGAAGGATCCTTGATCATTTTATTAATAATTCATATGAAAAAATACAGGAGGAGAGAATCTATTCCAGAATATGCATTTTCTCATTCAAATGTCATCACTACTGTAAAACCATTATGCCTATTACAAACTTGAATTCATACCTAAGACTGAACACTAACTCTAGATTTATTTGTGCTCAAATTGCAAAATTCTTTTACATGAGTTCAAAAGCTCTTTCAACCAAAGACCCATGCAATTGGCCTTGAATTCCCTTTTATAAGAACAAGGGAGCAAGCAAGCTTTGGGCCAAATTACACATTTAGTCACATTTATATTTGACATACACTATAACAGTTGAATTTCAATTTCAAAACTTCCCCAAAGGCAGTTACATTTACATTTCCAAATACGAGGGATAATTTCATATTAGAAAAAAACCATTTCCATTTGTTGGTGAAGATTCTCCCACCTTCCAAAAGGCTCCTTTAGTCAGTGCAAAGTGATGGAACCCCTAAAATTCTTTGTGTTCCATCTCTAAATTCTGTGAAAGTTGGTTAAGTTTTATTTCCTGGGGCTTAGGGATTTGTTCAATGTCATGCCTTAGGGTTTGTGTTACTAAAACCCTTCCTAAAATCCCCTAAGTTTGATTCCTTCAACAATTGTTATGTTTCATCGTTGGCCCCTTGTTTCTGGTTCTTGGTCAGTTAAGTTGTGACTTGTGCCTTTTGGATCATTCTATTGACCGGCCCCTAAATCCTAGGAATCATGTCGTTACTCGTCATCTTAGTAATAAATTTCCTTTATAATATGCGAGTAACAAGCTAGTAAAATATTTGCTAGGTCTAATGTTTCATCTTTAGGTTTTATGTCGTTTCCCAACATTCGCCTAGTTGTGCCCCCTTTTACGAACTAACAAATTGACATGTGCAGATTTCATGGCTTATGAAGATCGTTCGATCACTGAGAAATCATCTTGGTCGCTCCCCACGCCCCCATTTGATTTTTTTTTGCATTAAAATATTATCACAAGATAGTGGATGAGTGCTACATATCTTCTGCACGAGAGGGCCTGACATCATTGAAAACTCAGCAGGTGGTGAGATGGAGCACATAAATGGTGGTGATGAAATGACATGGCTACATTTGGAGCATTCCCTACCTCCCCATCTGAATTATTATGGCTTTTAAATAATATCACAGGGCAGCGGGTAGATGACGCATGTACCATTGTCAGAAGGACCCACCAGGTGGTGAAGGAAGCAAACACTCCATTTGGATGAGATTGACGGTTGAAGGTGGATGACATGGGTTAATATCGACACTCCCTACCATCTTGTGGGGGATCCACCTCTACTCAATGAGGAAACAGGAGAATGCCACATGGGATCACTTGAGCTACAAAGGAAACATTAGAAAATTAATAAAATATTTTTCCACAGATTGAAGGTGTTAAATTTCTAGTTACTAAAGGAAATTCTAGAGGCACATGTTGTAATAACAAATGGATCTTTTAATCAAGGTCGTCAAGTGTGCCAAGGGATTACATGCACGGGAAGGTGAGCTTGTGTTAAGACTCTCATAGGTTGATGATGGGAGATTTAACCTTAGCCCTTCCCCATCTTCCCATTGATTGAAGTTGCACAAGGATTAAGATTCACGGGGAAGTAGGAAAGATGACATGTGGTTTCTCGCTTCAGTGACAATGAGATGGTGGAGCCCGCAGATCATTGGGAAGTGGTTCCACATGGTTGGTTTTGGTTGGATGATGGCAACGGCTGCTCACAATCAAATTTTTCAAACTAAGCTGACTTAATCTAAGTTGATAGTCTTTTCATCTCACTATGAGATCAATGGACAGTATTCAAAGTTGAAATTAAAGGCAAGTGAGCCATTTTGGTTCATGTGAGTGAGCCAAAATGGAAGATAGGACGTCGAGCTACCAAATTTAGAAGTTGTAAGGATTTTAAAACTTGTTTTGAAGCACAATTGAGAATTGATAAAAGTACTCTACGCATCTAGGGAAGCTCGTGTTACATTTTTAAGCCTGTTCAACACTGGAGTTAGGGTTTTAAAGATCACGCCAAGCTAGTAAGTTGATATAGTGTTATGCCTTTGAAACCTTTAAGAACTTGCTCAATTGTGTTTTCTTTGTCATCCTATCACTAGGGTTTTCTTGGTTTTTCATTTCTTTTAAGGTTTGACGTTAATTTTGAATAATTTGGTAGTTCTGCATTGCAATTGTTTGTGTCAAACCCTTGCTCAAGCTGTAGGTTTTAGTTTGTGAAACTAGAAACCCCAGTTTACAAAAACCCTTGAGTCATGGCTCCTAAAATGAAAGTGTGTTCATCAAAGGAGGCCTCTACTTCCAAAAGACCTTTGAGTAAGGACCTAGATGACCAACTGCCACCCTCAACCAATGAAAAACCTAAGGGTCAATTGCTTTTACGGGGTCCACAAGTAGTAGAGGTCTTGACTGAAAAGTATAGTGCTATTAGGGATGCCACATTGCCTTGCATTGGGTGGGAATTATTTAGGAATTGGTTTGGAAATAGAAATTGTGGTGTTCCAGTTGGTAACCCTTGGAATCTTGACTTGGGAAAATTGATTGTGCCAAATGTATACCTGGATATTGATTTTTTAAAAGCAATAGCTATCAATTATGACCCAATCACTAGGACTATGAGGTCCTTTGACAAAATTGACATGGTTAATGTCACTAAGGAGGAGATTGCTCGTGTTTTCAATCTCACTGAGTGGAGTGAGGACTTGGTTACGATCAATGAAAAGGCTCTTAGAGAAGAATATGAGAATATTAGGCATTCATTCAAGGTCCATATACTATGAAAGTATATAGCCAAGATTAGGGGCCAAAAGATTACATTGGGACCATTTGATACAAAGCCCTATATTGTTAACTATTTTGTCCCTTATTTCCAAAAAACATTCTACTCCATTTGTCAGATTATTGGTTATGACCTAGTCACTGGAATTCCCATGGCATGGATGTATATGGCGGCCCACATCCAGCACCTCCATTATTGCACAATTTATGATTATGTGGGGTTTCTTGTAGAGAAAATTCATGAGGGTCTAGTAAAGTTGAAGAAGGGTGAAATGGGGGTAAGATTCAACTGGTATTCATTGTTCGTGCACATGTTTTTGTTCAAAGGTGCACCTTGCTTTGGAAAGAATATGATAATGGATAGGGTAGAGGGTAAGATGGAATTTCCTATCTAGGGTTGGACCACTTTCCTAGACAAAGATGACAGAAAATTTGACTATGAATGTACCAAGAATTTATTTGCCTCTAAGTTGAGAAGAGCTCTAGCTATGAATGTACCAAGAATTCCTAAGGCCCTCCATGATCTTTTAAGACCTAAGCATAGGAGGCTTGAATTGGTGGTTGATCATAATTGGGGATATGTTATCCCTTATCTTGCATATACTATTTTGAGAGTGTATGGTGCTACTGTCTCACCTCACTTATTGCCTAGATGTGTGCTAGAAAGAATTGGGTTCCTTGAAGTGATGTGGCAGTTGGGAAGTGTGGATAAAAAGCATTCGAAGGATCAGGGAAAAGGAATTTTTTCCCTTCATACACATGCTTCTCTAACTTTCTAATGGTTAAGGGAGGTTGGAATAATATAAATGATATACTTAAGACTTTTCACATGAAAAAAGCAGGAGCAAGAGAGTATCATGATCCTAAGGGTTTCATAGCCTAGTTGAAGTTAAGGAACAAGAGTTACAAATTTGAACACATTTTCCAGTACCCTGAGGATGTAATAAGGAATACCTATGATATTTTGGAGTAAGATGATAGAAAGAAAAGTGGATTACTTTTAACAAAATACAAAGAAAGGTAAGGGAAAAGGAACCTAAATTCACTGCTCTTGTAGAAATTCCAAATATAATGTAGAGAATGGAACATGTTTTCCATAATTTTGAAATAGTGGTTGGTCACCTTGAGGGTGAAAGGATGATTCAAGATAAAGGGAAATCCCCTATGGAAGAGGAATGGGGTGGAGGAGAAATCCCTATTATAGAAGAAAGGCCTACATATCAGCCTCCTAAGGAGCAGAAAATAAAGTTTTTCATAAGGGAAAGAATAATGCAAAGAAGGATGATGCAATTGTTGCTTCCTCTCAACAAGAGGAGCAAATATCTCCTTCTCTAGTGCCACAAGTGCCGCCACCATCTCCTCTAAGTTCAATTGATCCTAAAATTGTAGATGTTGATTCCCCATCACAACATGTCTCGCCACCAAAAGATCCACCATTGCAAAAGCAAAAGGTCAAATCAACAGGTTTGGTGGATTATGATGATGAAGAATCAAATGAGGAAATTTGGGTATCTGAGTAGGAAATGCAACAAAGAATGCCTTCTGCATTGACACTGATTGTAAAACAACAATTAGCTATGAGGTTGAGTAAGGCTGAACTCACTATGATAAATAACACTAATGATGTGCGGGTGGAAGCATGCACAAGATTCGTGGATGATGATTCATTTGTGAAATCACAAGCTTTCATGGTGTTTTCCTATAGGGCTAAGAAGGATGAGTATGTTACTACTGTGGCTAAGCAAATAAGTCCTCACCCAGAGTTGTCAGAGGCAACTATTCAAGCCCAAGTCCTAAAGGAAATGAGAGCTAAATTTCATGGAATGACTATAGCAGAAGGAAAAGTGCTAGTAAGAAATAGTGGTGTCCTATTGTTTCCAGAATGGGATATAACTTCTATCATTGCTTTTGATACGATAAAGAGGTGTGATAGACCCCTCTATAGTTTAGAAGAGAAAACTGAAATTACACTATAAGGCTTTTCCTTCAGTGAATAGTGGGATACATTGGCTATATGGGCCTTAGCTCCAAGTACAAGAAAGCCTGACATTGCAGAGCCCACACCAGACTACAGGGGAGGCTTGATAATAAAGAGAGTGTCAAAGAAATTAGCCCTTGAGGCAGCAACAATGTTAGTAAATGTTGCTTAGTTTACAAAAGTCGTACTAGATTCAGTAACTAAAAAGGAGTGGTTTAGACAACAATACAATGACTTGCTGATTGATTATGGAAAGAATAAACAACCAAAAATGCAATTGCAGAAAGAGATAGCATTATTAAGGGAGAAATTGTAAAACTTTCAATTAGGAGAAAAAATGTGGACTGATGTTGCCTCCCCTACTACTTCACCTAATCCTACAACTACTAATTATAACCTTTCAACAAGTTTCTCATGGGCCATTATGCCATACAACATGGGAATTGTACCCATTTCAATAGTGTAGCTAAACACATCAGAAGCACCACAAACAGAGGAAGGTTCCAACAAGGAGGAGATGCTTAAGCAACTAAATGATCATAAGGAGAGATGTGGCAATCACAATAGGGAAATCTTTGACAATAATATGAAGTTTGTCACTATAGTCTTGGAGCATTTAAATAGAGGGGTTAATAACAGACTAAACAACATTCATTCCAACTATTCTTCTATGAGATTTATTATAAATAATTTTGACAATGATAAGGAGAAGGCTATTCCACTTATGGAGACATGGATCCCTAGGTTTCAAGAGTTGAGAATGATGTCTATTGGAGCCAAGCAAGATGTTAATCCCCCTAAAAATCTTAATCCCGCCATTCAAATTGTAAATGAAATTAAAGAGTTCAAGAGAAATATAGAGCCTTTGGAGACTAGGATAAAGGAATTGGTTAAAAATTTCATGAAACACATCATGGTCTCTTGCCATCCATTTTAAGGGATGATGGTAACATCAAAACCTTGCAGGATTGGAGAAAAGAAACTAATGAAGTCATTTTGAATCAAGTTGCTTCAATTTTTCAGGGACATGATATGGGTATGCTAATGAGGAATGTGGACATGTTGGCCCATGCAGAAATTTTCCTGGCAAAGTTTGATAAGGAAGCCAATTAGGTTGTCACTAAATATTCACCTTATAGGCAAAAGGCCGTTAGAGTCATGAGCTGTAGTTGGCCCATTGAGGACGAATTCCAAGACTAGAAGAACAAACTCTTGGATGTATTGGAGGAATGACTTGCAGTTGTGGGATGGTGAGTGCAATTTTGGTCCTAAATTCTACAACCATGGTGATTAACAAATGGGAGAGAAACAATGCATAGCTTGAAAATAGTATAGATTAGGCTACTATAAGCTATTTGATAACACATATAGGATATTAGGAAATGTTGTAATTTTGATCTATAATAACAAAAGATGACTCAAATACTTAAGTATATTTCTTTAGTTTTGAATATAATATCGACCTATCTTGCTCTCTAGTATTGTATTCACTGTCATCTGACTCAAAATAATCAACAATTATTTATAAGTTATGGATGTTGAACTATTAGCTTATGTTCAAGGAATGGATTAATATTCCTTTCAGTTATTTATCAAAGATTGTGTGAATGGAAATGAAATGGGAATTTATAAGTAGTGTGATAAGTGTTCTTCTTTAAAAATGATGCAAAATCGCATATCAAATTCAATACCATGGAGTAAAATATAAAATATCACAATTTCATGGAATACAAAATATAATATCATCAACTACAATTTGGAATATGATTCATGAAGAGCAATGATTCACAATTTCATGGAATACAATATAAAATACCATCAACTACAATTTTGAAAATGATTCATGAAGTGCAAAATAAATACCTAAAAGCTGCTAATTTATTTCCATTTCCCAAATGGAGTCAGGGTCCTAAAATTGATGTTCAACTTGAGATAAAGTAAAAGAGACATCTTGATTCTGAGTCTACTCTTCATTTTCTTCATCTTGTGTCTCAAATTCAACATTCATTGTGTCACTATCATTTGTCCCACTGCCACTGCCACCAGTACCAGCATTTAGAATTGGAATGTTGCACAACCCTCTTCTTTTGCATGTGGACCTCCAAATTGTGAGTGCCCTTTCAAAAGGAAATTTTTTGACATTATACACAATTCCTTTCATCCTCAAGCAAGTTTCCAAATTCTTGCTTAGTTTGTTTCTTAACTTTGATTTCAAAAATGCCAATGAACTAAAAACTCTCTCATCCTCCACCGAACCCAATATCATTGTTTGACATAAATCAACAAATTTGAAATATTTTGATATCATACCATGCAATATTTCACTTTGACCTAATTTTGTCCAAAATTTTGTTAGTGATCCCGATTCAAAGGCCTTCTCCATGCCCATGGAATCATACTGGTACCTCATAGTTATTGCAAAATTCTTGCATTGTTGTCTAAGCTTATCTGCATTTAAAATTCTTTTATTTTCTGCTCATTGTATGTTACACTTTTTGAAAATTGTTTGATCAAGATATTTACTTTATCATGAAAATATTTTGGGCTATCTTGGTTTACCCAAAATTGAGGATACACAATACCCATGGCTTCAAGTATCTCATGTCGAGGGAATCTTTCATAAATATCTGAGGAAAGAGATTTTGCAAATTCCTTCAAATTATCACTAACAGATTTAACAATGTCATTAAAATGTTCCTCTCTAACAGGTACTAATCTGATAGAGCGCCTAGCTTCCTTATAATGGTACATTGGTATCTCATATCCGTGTACATAGATAGATAAATGCTCGATTGCATTAAACTATAAATAATTATTGGGCTCATTCAAATCAATAATTTTCTGCCACATGAAAAATTTGGGCTTTCTTGTGTTAGATCTAGATATAGATTATCGAGGGCCATGCATGTATGTCTACATAGTTTGGAATATTCATAAATATACATAGTTTTGTCTTAGGCTTTCTTCACAAGATTGTTCATTTCATCCAGCATGGGGAGAAGACTAGCTAAAGTCAAGAGTGTCTCTATATTGCTTAACCTATGTAAGAGGTCAAGAGCTTTGTCTACTGTGGTGTGATGCTCATACATTACTCCAATCAAAGATTGATATTCTAAAATAACTCATTGCGTTGGTCCATGTAGGGAGATCCATTTGGTATTGACATCCTTGAGAAGCTTGTTTCTTGTTGCTATTCCCTCAGCAAAATTTTGAAATTCTGCGAAACGTTTGGGACTTCAACAGAAGTATGCATAGAGCTCACGAACTAGATTTTCAACTTTTGATACTGTAGGAAACTTGCTTACAATTTTGAATGCTAAATTCGTTTTATGGTCCATGCAATGAATTCCAAGCATGTATGGTGCACAATTAGTTTGTAACTTTGTGCAAACACCGCTCCTTTGACCTTCCATCACTCCAGCTCCATCAACTCCTACATATACTAACTTTTTGGAAATTGTCAACTTATCCATACTTGCAATTTCATTCAAATATTTCTTGACTAGTTCAAATAGATTTTGTGATGTTGAATTTTCCTTCATTTTATGAACGTGGAGAAGATGAGCTTAGTGAATAAGTTGTTTTATAGTATACACATGCATACAAACCCAAGAAGTATTGTCTACCATAGTAACTTCATCTAAAGATAATGCAATGAAGTTTGAATCTTTTACTTTCTTCTTTAAATCTTGATTTTCCACTGCAACAAGACTATTTTCCCATTCCCATCCAGTGTTTACTTAACAATGTGAGCTAGGAAAGTGAGGAACACACAAAAAAGATAATAAATTAAAATGTTTTGGGTATTTTTTCATAGGACGCCCTCTAGAAAAAATATAAAAAACAACACTCATCTGAATAGTTTTTGATAGATTTGCTCCTTCCATTGATTTTCCAAATTGAGCCTCAAGTGTACCTTGGCATGCAGCAAGCTTCGACATTCTTTGCTTATGCTCTTCATATTTCGTGGCATACTTAACATGAAGACATTCTTCCTTTGATTTTCATCATATGACTGATTGTTCCTTTCCATCTATGATTTTTTTTTCATAAAAGTTACTGATATGCTTTGTAGAAGTTGATAAATCCAACTTCATAGAACCCAAGAACACCTGCATGCAAAAATACCTGTCACAAAATAAGAATGGAGGCAAAGCAAGAATGGCTCTGAAAATTAAGAGTATATTATTCAGAGAGAGAATGAAATAAAATACAATGATCAATCCTTATGAAAGGATATTGTGCAACCCTAAAGGGAAAATGTATTTAATAATTAAAATAATTATTAAATACCTACAATGCATAAGTGAATCTTAAGAAAGGAATAAAAGGTGACTTAATTAAACTAATTAAGTGAAATAAACCTTTTACTCTAACGCCCCACCTTAAGATGAACTTAGGGATTAGCTACAAACTAAATGCATGAAAGCAATGCAACTACAAGCTAGAAAGCAAACTTGGGTCCCAACAACAAGGCTTGATGAGATACCCAATCACAACTAAATCTCTATAAAGTGGAGCAAAGGAGAAAACCCAGTGGGAAAAAATCCTCTCCAAAAAGAGATGAAAAAAGCATGCTGAAAAAACATGAAGGAAGGAAGGCCTCATAGAGACCCCCCAAGGACAACTTCCTTCACCTCAAGCATGGAGTGCAACTGAAGATAGTGTGGCGATGCCAAAGGTTTAGTGAAGATGTCTGCAACCTGCTCCTCTATAGGAATGTACTCCAAGATGAGAGAACCATCCTAAATCAACTGCCTAATGAAGTGCATGTGGATCTCAATGTGCTTAGTTCGTTGATGCTCCACTAGGTTGTGAGAAATTTGAATGGCACTTTGATTGTCGCACCAAATAATAGTGGGACTATTAGGAGGAAACCCAAACTCTATCATCAAATCTTGAAGCCATAAAACCTCCTGACTAGCTAACACTGCTACTCAGTACTTAGCCTTTGTAGATGATAATGCAATAGCAGACTGCTTCTTGCAAGACCATGTGATAGGACCATAACCAAGGTAAAAAACAAATCCAAAAGTAGACTTTTGATCATTGACATCACCAGCCCAATCTAAGTCAGTGAAGCCAACAATGTGAGGGGATCCTGAAGTGTAGTGAATGCCATAATGAGTGTTTCCCTGAATGTACCTCAAGATACATTTGGTTACTTGCCAATGGCTCTCATGAGGATCATGTGAGAACCGAGAAACAAGGCCAACTATAAAGGAAAGATCAAGATGAGAATGTGTCAAGTACAACAAACTGCCAACCAACTGCCTGTATAAGGTGGAATCCATTGAAGGAGTAGTACAAGTGGAAGACAAAATAACACCTGATTGAAATGGAGTGGGGGAAGGCTTGCAATCAAGCATGCCAAATCATTGAAGCATATCAAGAGCATACTTCTGCTGAAATATGGAAATCCCATCCGAAGACTGAATAATCTGTAGACCCAGAAAAAAATGCAGAAGACCAAGATCTGTCATCTCAAACTGCTCCATCAAAGCTCTCTAAACACTCTGAATCATGGAGGATGAGCTACCAAAAAGAATGAGATCATCAAAATATAACACAAGTATCAAAATATCACCCTCCTAACGTTGAATATACACTATGGGATCGGAATGACAGCGGGTGAAATGAGAGGAAAGCAAGAAAGAGTCCATCTTCTCATACCAAGCCCGAGGGGCTTGTTTGAGACCATACAATGAATCTCAAAGTTTGTAAACCAAAGAATTGTCCTGCAAAAATCCATGAGGCTCCTCCATATAGATCTCCTCATGAAGGTCTCCATGCAAGAATGTACTCTTCACATCCATCTGAAAAATTATCCATCCCTATGAAGCTGCAAGTGAAAGTACAAAGCATATAGAGTTCATCTTGGTGACAGGGGCAAAGGTCTCAGAGTTGTCAATACCCTCCACCTAAGAAAACCCCTTCGCAACAAGATGTGCCTTATACTTATCAATGGAACCATCTGCAACATACTTGGTACGATACACTCACTTGCACCAAACCAACTTTCTTCTCTTAGAAAGAGGACAAAGATCCCAAGTATGATTCTTCATCAAAGAAGAATACTCCTCATCCATGGCCCTATCCCACTCAAGGTGACCTTTCACCTTTGAAAAATTTTGAGGATCATCTGAAATGTCATGACTCAAAAGACTATAACCAGATGTCTGAGAATGAGTATGACGAGTATTTGAAGGATCACCTACCAAAGAACCAGCTACCTCAACGGTAACACGAGCCCACCTAGGAAAATGTTGAGTGGTTGGTGGTGGTGGAGATGGTGGATCATCATCTACATCATCCTTAAGAGATAAGTAATCCTCAAGAGATGAAGAGGGATGAGTAGGGAGTGAGGGAGAAGCTGGTGATGGAGAGTCCATCTAAGGATAGCGCTCATCAAAGTGGACATCCTGCTAAAACATGACCTCTCTGGAATCAGGATCAAACAACCTGTACACCTTAACATCTTCACAGTAGCCAACAAATATGAGTGGTCAACTCTTCATTTCCATGGCTTTCCACTGAGCATCAAGAATAAATGCCCAAGCCTCACTACAAAAAACTCAGAATGAAGAAACATCAGGCTTGACATGGGTCCAAGCCTCCTTAGGAGTCATATGTCGTAATGCCTTATGAGGCATCTAATTCTGAATATAATTGGAACAATTTACTGCCTTAGTCCAAAATGAAGAACTCATAGCTCAAGGCTGTATCATACAATTTTCCATCTCCCATAAGGTTATGTTCTTTCTCACAATGACACCATTTTGTTGAGGGGTGTAAGGTACTGTAAATTGATGTTGTAAACCATGCTCAGTGCAAAAATCCCTAAAATCCTGATTAACATATTCCCCCCCATTATTTGTGTGTATCCTCCTAATAGAAATTCCATATTGGTTCTCCATAAATGTCTTAGAGGTCCTAAATGAATCAAATACATCAGACTTGTACTTAAGAAAGTTCACCCATGTACATCTAGAGAAGTCATCAATAAAAGTGAGCACATATTAGGCCCCTGAAAATGAAGGAGTTAGAAAGGACATAAGATCACTGTGTACCAACTCCGGGGGTGCCTTAGCACGTGTGGCTCGACCCTTACGAAAAGGATCCCAGTGATGTTTTCCAAGAGCACAACCTCGACATACACCATCAATACAGGAAATTTGAGGAATCCCAATCACAAGTGCTTGAGTACTCATATATTGTAGATATTTGTAATTGACATGGCCAAAACGCTCATGCCAAAGCCTGCTCACTAAGTCTACATGTGCTATAAGAGAGGAACCTATAGTGTTTGGACTCTCAAAGCAATCAAATTTGTATAAGCGAGATGCAAAATCCACGCTCCTAGTAACTACAACCAAATCATGATCATAAAGGTCTCGAATAACCACATCATGTGGTGAGAACTCAATTGTCTTACCAAATCCAGAATGGAAAATCTCATAAATGAAAAGAAGGTTTGTCAAAATTTAAGGAACTAGAAGCACATCCTAAAGACAACCACCATCTAATGAAACAATACCTAAACCCTTAACTAAAAGTTGTGATGAGTCACCAACTACAATGTGTGTAGTGCCAATAGGGGCAAGTGCGATGACCAAATCCTGTGTGTGTCATATGGTGAGAAGCACCAAAATCTAGAATCCAAGTGGACCTTGAAGATAATGCTCATGCAAAAAGAGCATGACCTTTCCCCATGGGTGGAGAAGGAGGTTGAGGTGAGGTGATATGATGTTGTTGCATGGCTTCCTCTAAAGCCTCTAATCATTTCCAACACCTGGAAACTAGATGTCCTTCCTTGCCACAAAAACTACAAGGATCCCTTGATTTCTTCTTAGTCTTGGAGGAAGACTCACCAGACTTAGAAGATTTTCCATGTTTAGGATTGGACTATTTTTTTGAACTAGACTTAGGAGGTGGCTTGGAGGAATTCTCGCTGCTAGTTGAATCTGTCTTCAGCTTCAGTTCCTATGTCTGTTTCCCCTTAGATGTTTGAGCTACCAATGTTTGGTTCTTAGATCCTGAGAGAGAAACCAACTATGATATCTTGGCCTACTCTCGTGTCAACCAATCACAAAACACCTCAAAAGTAGGCATGGTAAAGCGTGTACCCAAGGCATCCATGGTGGAATAAAGTGTTAAAGAGAATATCTAAAAAAAGAACCTCAAAGATTAGAAAGAATTAGGTAAATGCACTCATCATCTATTTTTTTCTTACCACAACCCTGCAAAAATGATCTCAGTGATTTAAACTTCATCAGAAAATCCTCAATGGTAGGATATGAATCAAGTACTAAGGAAGTCAATTCAGCCTCAATCTGAAGAGCTCAAAACTAATCAATGGTGCCAAATAGAGTTTGAAACTTCAACCACATGGCCTGAGGAGTTGCACAACCTTCTAGATGAAATAGAAGACTATCTGACACATGCAAGGATAGCAAACCCATGGCCTCATCCATTTTGTTCCTATGCTGAAAAACCTCAAATGCATGTGTCAACCAAGGTTGAACTTCATCCAAACATGACCATAACCCTTTTGAAATGAGAAGTCTAGTCATTTGTGCCTTCCAGGTGTGATAATTGTGTGGGGTAAGGCGCTCAATAGAAGATGATTCTACCATGATGAATGAGTTTTGAAATGTGTTTTATGTTTGAGGTTTTTGGTTTCCTAATGTAAATTACAGAAAGCAAGAAAAATACACCCCCCACAACACAAGAACCCAAACCCCAGTACATGTTTTAAAGCTGAAAAGCTAGAAAAAGAAAAATATGCTTCAAAAAAAATTTTGTGTACCTGGTATATTTTCTGATGAAATAAATTGAATATCTGGAAAGAGCACAAAACCACCTTTCCAATGTCGATTCATTTGTGAAAAACGAAGTCTGGATGCAAAAGTTACGTCCCTGGGAGTGTAAAAATAATGATCTGAGTTTGACTGTATAAAAAAGCATCAAAACGGAAAAAACAGGTAACCACACCTAAACCACTAGAACGTCGTAGGAAAAATCTTTCCAATGGTATCTCATTTTCAAGAAACGGAGACCATATGCCCGATTTAGTGAAAACACCTCCAAAATGCTCAAGTAGGTCCTCCAGAGCCCTCAAAGGCTAAAACATTTCGGCCCCAAGTCACTTGGACGACCAGGGGGCTGCGAATTGGCTCTGGGTGTGGTGTATGGGCACATGGCAAGCCCTCAGGGGTTCAGGGGGGTTGGGGGCTAGCGGCGCTGCTGGCCGAGCGGCCCTCCGGTGGTCGTTGGGCGGCGCTAGGGTGGTCACCTTTTATAAGGGAGGCATAGGAAAATCAATGAAAATTTAAATTTTTTTAATTTTTTAGCCTCGAGAAACGTGCCCTAGGGCTTGTACGGCCTTGGGGCAAAAAAATTGCCTTTTGAGCCAACTACACCGAAACTGGGCAAGTTTTATATCAAAAAACTTGGAAACAGCCTCCTAAGCGCAACCATGAGGTTGGTTTGGGCTCAAACTACACCAAATAAAAAAGGTATGCCCTGGATCAAAAAATCAAACCCCAAACCCTTGAAGCTCCAAAGATCTTCAAAAACCAAGAACAGGTAGCAATAGGTTTATGCTCTGATACCATGTAGAAGTTGATAAATACAACTTCACAAAACCCAAGAACATTTGCATGCAAAAATACCTGTCACAAGAGAAGAATGGAGGCAAAGCAAGAATGGATCTGAAAATTAAGAGTGTATTATTTAGAGAGAGAATGAAATAAAATACAATGATCAATCCTTATGAAAGGAGATTGTGCAACCCTAAAGGGAAAATGTATTTAATAATTAAAATAATTATTAAATACCTTCAATGCATAACTAATTGAATCTTAAGAAAGGAATAAAAGGTGACTTAATTAAACTAATTAAGTGAAATAAACCTTTTATTCTAACATGCTTTTCTATAGTGTCAAGCTTTAGCTACAACTTCTTGTCTCTTTTACATTTCCAACTACAAATCGTACACATGGATTATGTTGTAGTTTCAACATTGTTTGTTTTCCCCACTGGTACAATGAATGGGTACTTTGACAACCAACCAAGTTGAAAATTCCTTGTCATTTCCCACTTGTGCCCCACTTTTGATTTTCATTTTCTTTTCTTACTACCAACATCATCCTGATCCAAGTCAATTATCTCATTCTAGCTAACCATGGTATCCCTTGGAACATTTTCTATGGTATTTCCATCCTCATTTGAAACATTTAACTCAATGACAATCTCACCTTGACCTTTTGGTGGCAGTGAGGTATTGTGAATTCCTTCTTCATTAATATTTGGTGGAAGAGTTGATGATGAAGCTCCATCTTCATCTAATGGATCAGAAGCATTTCCAATTCCAAAGTAAGATTATATGGTACCTCTACATTTTGGGAATTTTGATGGCCTCCCAGTCTCTTTACCACCCTAAGGAGTCTTACCCTTGCTACTCGACATATTGATCTCTCCCTTTGAATAAAAGGTGGAAAAAATTGTCTTCTTGTTTAAGAAGGACAGAGAATATAGATCACATTCCCTACTCAATATCATCTTTAAGATTGAAGCAAGAATGGAAAAGAGATAAAGAAATCTTATAACACTATGAAGAAATGATCACTCACCTTTAAGTTTAGGTTTTTGTTGACTTGTTATTCGTTAATACAGGAATGCCTGTGTTGTAAGTTTGTAACTTTCCTATGATCAACTTCAAGGTTCCAAGTCCAACTTCTGAATTGAGAATTGAACAAAATGTGTAAGAATAAATGACAATTTTGATTGTATTTATATCAATCCATATTTAGCGAATTTCATGGGATTTTTAAATGGTATATTAAAAATTTGGTGAATCTTGTGTGCTTATACAATGATACATTGTAATTTTCAAGGCGATTATGGCCCTACGATTAGCATGAAGGTGTCACGACAATTGGCGAAATGTTTCCTTGAATGTAACTATTTTTTAATGTTATTGGCGAAATGGGTCCTCATAAGTAACTATTTGTAAATTTTAATTGGCGAAATGGATCTTCACAAGCAACTATTTGTAAATTTTAATTGGCAAAATGGGTCTTGATAAAATGTTGTTTTGATAGTATTGGCGAATATGTAGGTGTTTTATTACATGCTTCCAGGATTCCAAGTGAAAATATTAATCGGTCCATTTGAAACACATAGTTTTTTATGGTGAATTTTTTGCTTAAATATGCCTCAGAAGAAAAAAAATGATGGCTAATGGACATGCATTGGACTGATAATTTGTAAAATTCAATAAATTTGGACACCTTGTTGGGTGCGATTAATTCACCAATTTCAACTTGGCTGATTTCTAAAATTCACCAATTGGCGAAGATTCACCACTAAAGTTTTGCCTGGCTTGCAACTTTGCTGCTTGGTGGTCGACGACAGGTCCAACCACGATTTTCCCATTAGGTGCCTTTGCAGGAAATGATGGTGTGCAGGGGTTTGAAGGTGAGGGTCCTGACAGCATAAATAAGGGTGATGAGGCAAAGGCGGGTGGAGCATGGGAGAGGCCTAAGCGACAATAGCAAGTGGCATCACCAACCCGCGTAGAACCAGTTTCATCAACACTACCTAGCAGCTAGGTGGCCGAACCTCCCTCAGCAACAACAAGAAGAATGAGTGTGACTCCACCCCTGGATTAACACTGGCAAGTTGGGGACCTAGGTATGAGTATGATATAAGTTATTTCATTTCAATAATTCCATTTCAATTTTCTCATATATATATATACATGTATATTTTGATGATAGGTACTAACATTCACTACTATCTCTATGGTTGCAATGCTCACACAAGAGTGGCTCAATTTCATCGAGCGATGCATTCTAGAGGAAACCCCAGCCATCTAGATATAATGGTTAGTCCTTGATTCCTACAGGCCTCCATCAGTAGGGCGCCATGCCCACCTATTTAAGCCTGTAGCACATCTAAGGACCACATACGAGGAGACATGGGTGGAGGTAGTTCAATGGATTATTGAGATGACCGCCATGACTGGGTAGCGAGATCGATGGGAGATAGAGCTCCTCACTACCTTATTCAAGCGACATCAAGCCATGTCACGGGCCGAGAGTGTCGAGATGGCATGTGACACCCTATATAGCCAATTTGATGACCTTGATAGGTAGTTAGAGGCAACGAAGATGGTACTCATCGATCCTCAGGTGCAGTAGCTCTAAGAGGAGTTACAAAAGGCCCATTAGTGGGAGGATTCTTTGTAAGAGTGAGTTACATATCTATGGGAGGATGTGATTGAGTTGAGAGGAGAGATCAAAGGACTATGGATGTGAATCATGTTTGTGTCACGGTTGCATCAATCGTACTCCCATGTATCAATCTAGCACCCTCCCCCACCATCGCCAGTGCCAAAGGGCTCAGGGAGCCAACAACCCGAGGGATGATAGCCAAATTTTGTGTACCATATCATTTTTTATGTATATATTTTTGATGTACTAATTCATAGATAGATATACAAACACCACATTTTGACACAGTGGTGTGATACATGTACATGACATTTTTGATATATATGTATATGATACTTTTGACTAACATCATCTTGTTCTTTACGTGTACTTTTGTTTCATGTATGATTATGTGATGGATGTATGATTATATTATATGCTATCATGATTTAATTATATACACACATCGGATGTGTGTTAATCAAATACAATGATGATCTAATGCCTGACCAAAAGGTGTTAATCAAATACAATGCACTGATACACAACATAATAATAAAATACATGTACATATAATTCATAATCAAAGAAATTAATTACATACACATGTTTACATCATAACACAAACTAAGAAATAATGTGTTAATGAAGAAATGTCATAGCATAATGGACTGCGATCCTTGGAGAGGAACGAGTGTCATGTGCATGTGTCTAGTATCAACGAAGATGCATTGCATTGACCAGTTATTTTAGAGGTTTACCATCCATAGATGATAGTCCATATGCACCATAACCATACACAAAGATGATTATGTAAGAACCTAACCAATTAGGGCTGAACTTCCCCTTTTGATCAAGTGGTGAATTTACATTTCTCTAATTCTCGTAGAGAATGAGATCACCTACCTTGAAAGTGTGAGAAAGAACACCTTGATTATAATGTTTGGAAATAGATCTTTGATAATATTGGAGATGTTTGAGGGCCGACAATGGGCGCTCATCAAGCAACTCAAACTATTTTAATCGTTCAGCATGGTAAGTGTCGCCATCAATCAACCCTTTAAGGGAAACTCATAGAGATGAAATTTCCAACTCTAAAGGCATGATAGCCTTGGCACTATACATGATGTTGTACGAGGTTGTACCAATAGTCATACGAATGCTCACGCAATAGGCGCACAAGGAATACATCAATTGAGTATGCTAGTCTTTACCATGTTTTTTCACTATTTTTAGAAGAATTAGCTCAAGAGTTTTATTAGATGCTTCTACTTGTCCATTAGATTGAGGATAATAGGTGTAGAAAATTGATGTTGAATATGGAATTTCTCAAAGAATTGATTCACCTCTTTGTTCTTAAGTGAAGTACCATTATCAGAAACAAGGGTAGAAGGAAATCCAAAATGAGCAATAATATTGTTTAGAATAAATCTACATATCACTTCAGCATTAGTAGATCAAAGTGGAATAGCTTCAACCCAGTTCGTAAAGTAATCAATAGTTGTAATGATGAAGGTATGTCCTTTAGAAGAAGTAGGTGATATTTTTTCGATAATATCATTTTATGAATGGCCAAGGAGAGGTCTAATTTTGAATTTCTTGTGTAGGAGCTTGAATTAGATTACTATATTGTTGGCATTAGAGAATTTCTTGACAAAGGAAAAGGAGTCATTTCCATTATTCTCCAATAATATCCCATATGAATAAGTTTACATACTAAGGATTTACCCCCAAAATTTCCACCCCTAGAGCTTGAATGAGCTTCTTGAAGGGTAATAGGTATTTCAACCTTAGTGAGACATCAAAGAAGAAGACCATTGTAATATTTTGATAAATAACATCAGATAAAATAATATATCGAGCTAAAATCTTTTGTATATGAGAGTGAGTGTTTTTAGTTGCATTGTCGGGGAAATTTTCAGCCTTTAGATAGTTATAAATGTGAGAATACATTTCCCCCAAGTCTACATGAGTACACACAAGACCATCGGGTCCAGGTTGGTCAAAGATAGTAGGAGAACGAAGAATGTGAACCAAAAAGTGGTACTCTTCCACACCATCGTCTGAGGGTACAAGGGAGGCTGCACTCACCATTGTATTTGCATGGTAGTTTTCTCTCCTAGGAACACTATCTATCATAAAGGAGGAGAAACAATCAAGTAAGGATAAAGCCAAATCCCAATATTGAGATAGCTTAGTTTTCTTAGCTTGATACATTCCTATGATTTAATTTACAATAATTTCTAAATCACCATGAATGTGAAGATGTTTAATGTTTAATACGATCGTGGTACATAAGTCGACAATAAGGGATTTGTACTCAGTGATGTTATTGGTACAATGAAATTCTAGTCAAAAGGATAGAGGAATAGACTTACCTTTAGGTGATATTATAACTACACCTTCCCCAAAGCTAGTTTGGAATCTCGAGCCATCAAAATACATCTCCCACATAGGTTCATGGTCTAGTACAAAGAGATTTTCATCTAGAAATAAATCCAAATTAGGGAAGGAGTGAGATGAGGGATCTTCTACCAATTGATTTGAAATATCTTGTCCTTTAATTTATTTTTTAGTTACGAATTTGATATCAAACTCAGAGAGCAACATTACCCATTTTTCCAATCTTCTCGAGAGATCAGTTCTAGTAAATAAATGTTTAAGCAGATCACATTTTACAATTACATGGGTTTTGGCATGGAGAAGATAATGTTGTAACTTCCACGTTGCAAAAATGAGAGTGATACATTGTTTCTCTATGGTGGAATATCAAGTTTCATAATCAACTCGAATATGACTAATGTAGTAGACCACTCTTTCTTTACCATTATCATCATGTTGAGTTAATAAAGCTACTAATGCATGTGATACAAATATATAAAGTAAAAAGGGTATATCATGCATAGTTGGCATCAAGATAGGACGATTAGCCAAATAACTCTTGATGGACTCAAAATATTTTTCACGCTCATCATCCCATCATAAATAGACATATTTCTTCAACAAACATGTAAATGGAAGGGTATGATCAACCAACTGAGATACAAATCGACAAATCACCTTGATCTTCCCTTGAAAATTGTGTATTAACAAATGTTCTTTGGAGGAGACATGTTAACAATTGCATCAATTTTATTTGTGTCGACTTCAATTCCATGGTGAGAGATGATAAATCCTAAAATTTTATCAGCATCCATGCCAAGATACACTTAAGGGGATTTAGTCTCATCTTATAGAGTTGAATCTTTTCAAATAAAAGGAAGATTTTTGGCGTGATCTTGACGAGTTGTAGACTTAGCCAAGATTTCATTGACATAATCTTCTATAATTTTATGAGTGAAATCATGAAAGATAAGATTCATCACCCATTGGGAAGTTTCTCCAACATTATTTAACCCAAATGGCATGACTACATAACAAAAGGTACCCCAAGGGATAGTGATGGTTGTCTTATATTGATCTTTCGGGTTAATATGAATCTAGTTATAGCTTGATAAGCCATTCATAAAGGACAATAAGGCATGGCCTACCATTGATTCCACAACCATATTGATGTTAGGCAGCAGAAAATCATCTTTAAGATAAACCTTATTTAGATCATGGAAATCTATGTAAATACAAATACGGCCATCAAGTTTACTAATGGCAACTATTATATTCGATATCCAAGGTGAATAGTCAATGGGATGAATAAAACTAGCTTTTAGAAGATTTTTTATCTCAACTTTGACTACTAAAGCAACCTTGGGATTCATCTTACAAATCTTTTGTTTAACAGGCTTGGAATAGGGACATAGGACGATATTGTGAACCACCATAGACTCATCAATACCAGGTATATCCTCATATGACCAAGCAAAAATTTTAGGATGAGAATGTAACAAATCAACATGTTGTTTAGACTCTTCCAAAGAAAGACACTTTCCAATCTTAAGCACTTTTTTAGAAGATTTAGGATCCATGAAAAATTTGAAAGTATCCCCTTTAAGAAGAGTACTATGGTCTTCAGGATGAGATGTAGGAGTGCTATCATTCACATTAGACAAAGGGGCCTTCTAATCGATACTAATAACAGATTATCCAAAATATGCCTACTTATTCAAGCGATACAGGTAAATGAGAGTAGACACCTAAGAATTCTTCTAGTGCTTCCTTTGAAGAGAAAAAATTTAGAGGAAATTCATTAGATTCTACCTTGTTTTTAATAAATTCATAATGAACTCATTTAAGGGGAAGAGGTTTGATGGAAATCATGTTGAAATTCAACCATGGTTTCCTCTTAGACTTCATATGATGGTATCCGAGTCCAATATTATACTCACAAGAATCAAACTCTATGGGTACTTTATTACCTTGTTCATTGTGACCACAACCTTTACCTTCATAACCGTATTTAAACAAGAGATTGAAACCTAGACCATAACACGTTTGCAATTTTGAGTGTAGGAGTTAATGGTGACTCCTCAACACCCCCAAGATAAGTTGCAACCAAAACCACTTCCAAAAGAGAGAGAATGGCAAGAATGCTTGCTTCACAATGCAAGATTGATTAATGGCTTAATTGCTTGATATTGCTATGCCATCATGATAATGTACATGAGATGCCTTGCTTATATGGGCAAGGTTGAGAGGTAGGAATGAACATGATGTTGAAAAATGTCATAATCACATGACATGAGACAACTAACAACCTAATGACCTAGGAAATTATGCATCCTAGCTAGATAAGATAAGTTCTAGATAAGCCAACTAAGCTTCTAGAAAGAATATTTTATCCTAAGTAGACTTAACCATGTGAATATGTCCCCTGATTACCTAGTGAATGAATAAGCTAGGTACAAGACAATTATTCACACCAACACCCCCCTTAAGTGCAACTTAGGGAGAAGATTATTACGCAAACTGTGCAAAGACTATGACTATGGGTCCCGACTACTAGGCCATGTTAGGTACCCATTTACAATGCAAATGAAAATATGCAATCTCTCACAAGAGGAGAAAAGGAGAAAATCCTATGGGACAAAACTCCTCTCCAAAAGAGAGAAAACAAAACAAAACAAACATTATGTATGGAGGACTCAATGATACCCCCCAAGAACATGCATCATGTATATACAATAAATGACCCCCCCATAAGAGGGAAGTAGAGAGATGAGATATCCCCCCCATAATGTATGATCACCTGCAAACATGGTTAAAGTCTGAAGACAAAACAAAATCCAATGCCTACAAACAATATTTCTCCCCTTGGGAAGAAGATACACCAAGTACAAATGCAGGAATGATTCCCATTCTGGATAGGAAGTGGTAGGAAGAGGAATCCAAATGTAGGAAGACTGTGTCTCTGAAATCTGCTCATGTGATGCCAATTTATTGGATGATAAAGATGATGCCACAATCCAATCAGGTACATGCCCAATCACAACAAACTATGACAAACCAAGAGCCAATGGAAACTGATCTTGAACAAGCTCCAAAGACAAACATGAAGTGACAATAGTTGATCCATGACTATCATCAAATAAGAGAGATAAACCCTCAAACTGGTCCTCCAAGTCTGAAATGTGAGACTCCACAAAAAAAGAAGCAATGTTTGTCAAATAAGAATCCCAATCAGGAAGACTATCAAATACATGTTGCAATGAATCACTGGTAGTACTCAATGATTCAACAACATAAGATGAAGAATCAGGAACCTCTGAAGCATCTGCAATCTCCTCCAAAGGATCACAAGCATGGGCTATCAACTCTGAAGAATGAAGAAGCACATGTGAGTTGGAAAGAGGACCTTCAAGAGATGGAGAAGAATAATGATCTTCATGCACCTCTCTAATGTGATTCCAAAGAGCATGAGGACATTGGAAGTGAATAAGTGTCTCCAAAAAGTCATCATCTACATTTTCAAAAATAACTCTAAAGACAGCAGCCCTGAAGCCTTTCCAAATGCAATACTCATCAGCTGTGCTAGGACAAGGAACTTTATCAAACAAATAGGACAATAGATTCCTCTCACCAAGATGAGTGAGTATTAAATTACTTCATTTCCTATAGTTCCCTTTCTCCAAAGTAATTAAGTCATCCATTTACAAAGATATGAGCTTCAAAAGCCAAAAATAGAGATCTATCTTCAACCTAGAAATATGGCACAAAACTGCAAAATCTCTACAAAATATCTACACCACTGAAAATTTGACTCTTCCAGATTTCCAAAGATATCTCGTTTCTGGAAAATGGTCTTCGTATGCAAAAGTTATGAAAAAATGAAAAAAAGGCCTATAAATAGGCACTTGGGGGCAAATACACAGACCAGTGAAGGCTAAAAAGGATCAAACTTCGGGCACTGAGGGGCTAAAAACGTGGTTTGTCATATGACCTCAGGAAATTTGCAAAAATTAAATGGACCGATGTGGGTCTATACCCATCGGCCAAACAATACATAGTCAGAAGGCATAACAAAAAAACTTTAATATAAAGCTTGTGTAATATACCGCCGATGATAATACAATTTTCGGCAAGGGTTTTAAAGTAAGCAATCTGTCAGCTTTACAAACTTTAACAGTGTTGAATTAAAAGGAAAAGTTTATAAAAAAAGATGCCAATCATAATTCATACCGCCGATGCAGAGAGGATGTACCCCGTGGAATGAGAAGTATACCGATTGATTTGAATGTCAGCTTTGAAATTCCTGTGACCGTCTTATACCTGTTGACCAATCCACTAGCTGTACTTGGTTGAGGATGATGTGAGTGCTTCATACTTTCTGCGATGGATCTGATTGTTGGTGCCAAAGATAGAAGCCAAATGTGACCGGTGTACCCGCAACTTATGCCTCGGCCAACCACATGACCATAGTACCGACTGCAATATGGCAAAGAAAATGTATGAATGACTATGTGTATGCCATCCATGCCAAAAAATACAGCGATTGGTACCGAATCTAACCTCTGCCAAATGACGCCAGTCTAGGTATACTTTGAAATATATTCCGCCAAGATTATTTAATAAACCCTCAGAAATAAATGCTCGAAAATAATTAATTTTTGCCCCAAAAATTTACAATAAAATACTCACAGAAAATATTTAACAAAATATTTTTTGCAAAGATTAGAAAAATCGTACCGCACAGGGGCTGTTCCGGCAAAAAAAAATTTGCCTCAAAAACAACTTTACCCAAATTGGACGAATTTATAGTCAAAATTCATCTACGGAGCCTTCTGAACTCAACTGTGAGGTTCTTGAAACCCCAATCTGCACCCAACAAAAAACTTCAAGCCAACACAAACCCTCAGATCTGGGAAGGAATCTGCAGCACCTGGAGAGCTCTAATACCATGTAGGAGTTAATGGTGACTCCTCAACACCCCCAAGATCAATTGCAACCAAAACCACTTCCACAAGAGAGAGAATGGCAAGAATGCTTGCTTCACAATGCAAGATTGATTAATGGCTGAATTGCTTGATATTGCGATGCCATCATGATAATGTACATGAGATGCCTTGCTTATATGGGCAAGGTTGAGAGGTAGGAATGAACAAGATGTTAACAAATGTCATAATCACATGACATGAGACAACCAACAACCTAATCACCTAGGAAATTATGCATCCTAGCTAGATAAGATAAGTTCTAGATAAGCCAACTAAGCTTCTAGAAAGAATCTTTTATCCTAAGTAAACTTAACCATGTGAATATGTCCCCTAATTACCTAGTGAATGAATAAGCTAGGTACAAGACAATTATTCACACCAACACTGAGGAAGGAGGAGGATCAATGTAAAGAGAGTGATCCCAACTACGATTATCACACTCCTTTACAGGAACATAATCATCCTTCTCAGCGGGAATGCAAACACTAGCCTCCTTAACAAAAGCATGATTATCCTCCTTAGCAGATACAAGATCATCTTCCTTGACAAGAATATGATCACTTTCCTTAGCTGGAGGACAATTAACTTTCTCAATAGAGGAAAATGAGATCAACAAAATTCCTAGGTGAATAGGATCTACTTTGTACTCTCTAATATAGGATTCAATAAATTCCAAGGACCCCCAATTGTCACCAAGACATGTGTTTGATTCAAAAGAAGGAGTAGACTTAGGATTCCCTGCTTCAGAATTATCTTCCTTCGGGACATCTATCTCAAGGATAACCTTTGAAATAGGCACTATTAGAGTAGATGTCAACACATTAGAAGATAACAAAGGAATAAATTTCTTAAGATTAGAAGCAACCAAGGCTTGACTAGCAGTTACCATCTTGCAAAGGTGTATAGCATTAGGGTCAGCCTTGATTGTGACTACTTTGTTATTAGCAACAAATTTTATAAAATAGTGAAAAGTAGAAGTGATTGCTTCCAAAGCATGAATCCATTGTCTTCCCAAGAGAATGTTGTAAGGTAATGATCCTAACATAACGTATACCAAGGTAGGAATGGTAACAAATCCTTACCTCAAAGGCAAGATTAACGTACCTAAGGCTTGTTGACTAGCGTTATTGAATCCATAAATGTACAAAGAAGAAGCAGCAAGAGAAAATGAATTAATTTTGATTTTAGGTAACAATCAATGTTATATACATTGAGCACCAAGCAGGTGTCAACAAGAGCATGTCTAATACCAATATTGTTAAAGTTAATTATTATCATTATAGTTTCCACTTGCTTTTGTACTTCCGGAGGCAAGAATTCATGTGGATAGAATGTAATATTTGACAAATGTGTATGAATATGAGCTATCAATGTATTAACATTTATTGGCCTAGAAAAAGAAGGAAAGATGGTCTTTTGCAAAGATTCTTGAAGCATACCTTGGTAAATCGAAGCAGTCTGAAGCAAATCCCAAATTGAGATCTTGGCGAGAGTAACATGAAGTTGTTCGACAAGATCATACTCACTAGGTGCCTTAGCTATAGGTTTAGATGCTTGAGGAAGGCTTGGTTGAGAAGGTGGTAAAGAAGTAGGTTGATTAAGATTTTATTGATTCCTTTTAGTATTGTAATTATGGGCTACCACTCTTTAAGAGGGACCCTTAGATTGCATAAACATCATGTAAAGGTTCAGCATGTCATTTGTGACAGGAACCCCATGAATAGAATGTATTATTTTATGATATGGGCTAGTTGGGGTCATGTAAATGATGGATCTCTTAGGACTTTGAGGGGAAGAGAAGACTACAACTACATTCACAGACTCTTCGACTTGTGAAGAAGAAGAAGGTTGTAATGAACAATTTTGTTTATCAAATTTACAGATAGAAGGAGATGACTCTAAGAAATCATCTAGGGTGCAATCTAACATATCAAAATATTGCTTAGAAAATCCATTATCAAAAGCATTGAAATTTTGAATAGAAAGATCCAACATGATTTTTCCTCAAGTGGGTTCACCAAAATATTGAGAGGATTCACTACACTCGAGACTCAAGACAATTGAGTCTACAAGGATAAAATAGCCCTTGGTTACTTCAAAGTACAAATCTCAAGTGACAAGGTAGAAAAATAAAGAATATTTGAACAACTAGATTGAATGAAATGCTAAGCTATTAGGAACAAGAATGATAAACTGCTAAACAAAAAAAACTGGAAATAGAATTACAAGTTATAGATTATAGAATCAAAAACTAGAGAACTCGTAGATGGGTGATCCCACAATAATGGGTTACAATTGTTGGCCAAACTTGACATTAAAATCAAGATTTTCACTAGACATTCACTTTCTTACACCTATAGCAGCTAAACCATTAAGGTTTTGAAGATGAATCAAACTAGTTATTTGTTAGATATTTTGTGTAGATTCTAATTATATTTTTTAAAAAAAATTAAAAAATAAATTGTGAATCATTTTATGTAATTTTTAATAACTTATTTTTTCTACTAATCAACATTTTTAAAAAGTGATGTTCACTTCCACACATAAATTTTTTTATAGATAGGATACAATTCTGATTTTTAAAATGCAAATTTTTCACACCAATATCTAGGGGATGGATATTTTTTCATAATTTTTTGTTACATATATTTTTTTTAATTAATTTTCCAAGTTAGCGTAATTATAATTTGGACAGAGGTGTACTTCGACATGCATAACTTTTTTTGTATTCATTTGAATTAACTTATTCTTTTTTTGTTGGAATAAGGACATCAATACCTAGGGCACATGTATTTTTTAGAATTTTTTTTCTCTATTTTTCTATTTTTTCATATGTGTGAAATAAAGAACTTGATGTTCATTGAAAATCTTACATTCACAAGAAATAAAAATAAATATAATAATCAAATTAAACATATTTAAAATTATACTTTTTAGGAAGCTTATAATAAGGGCTACAGGCTTACAAAGCATAAATTTTAAATGAATTCATTTGATCACCAAAAGGTAAATCAAAAGTGGTTTTTTATCAACATTTTGATAGGTGTAGAGGAGACTCGATTATAGGTATGGTTTAAATCTAACAAGGTTCTATCCAAGGGGTTTGATCTAAGGGGGTTTGATCAATCCCTCTTTAATTAAAATAATTTAAATGGAACCTTTAAAGTCATAAATCATTGTATTTTCTAAAAATATGTGATTTCAGGCAAAAATCAGGATGTCCCAAAAAGTGTAACCCATTATTGTGAAATTTTACAGATTCTCCCCCTAGAAGGGAAAAGGCTCGACCAAAAATAATAGCACATTGTAGGGACATATGTACCCCACAATGTCATCCCTATCAAAGAAGAAAGTAAAAACCTTAAGTCTGTAATGTCTAGCTCCTTGAATTCGTACATATGCACATAAGAAGGATAGGGAAAAATGTTGGGGCTATTTCGGGGCTTGCCCCAATCAAACCCCCATTTTGGTGTTTCCACCTCCACGCACAGCCAAATAGATAAATATAGAAAAATGACATGAAATATAAAATACGTGTGATAGAAAGAAACCTCGCTATGGAGGAGAACCCCTATCATGAATGTAATAGATGAGATAAATAGACGATAGTAAATAGACAAGAGAGTGTTACCAACAGTATGTGGCTCCTCTCTTGGCTTAATAGACATGGCATGCTAGCTCGCAAGAGATCCTTGACTACTGTTGTGATGAAAATATGGCAGAGCTTCACTATGGAGATCAAGAGAGAATGAGAAAAGATGTAGGAAAGAAGATAGAATGGAAGAGAGTGAGAATGAATGAGAATGAGAGTGAAAAGAGGATTTTTGTGAGGTTTCATGAGTGGGAAGACTTGTTACACTCATATTCTTGACACAATGACGCATGTCATAGGCAAGGTACATGATATTTCCTCATTTGGAACTTGGAAAGTTTGGGGATGCTAGCACATCGCACAGACATCCGTACATTGCATAACCATCCTACTCAAAATTTCACAAGAATGAGGTGTATGTACTGCTAATGCTTCATCTTTTTCCCCTATGGAGTTGAAATCATGAAATTCACTTATAGGTTTTTGTCATTAATATGGTGGGTTGTCATAAATGCAACAGGCTAAATATGCAAGTGTGAAATTACCATTGGGTGCAATTTTACGACACTATGGAAATAGATTTTAAAAAAGAATTGAAAAGTATGAATTATTACATGCAACTAAATTTAAATGTTTTCAAATTTCTTGAGGGAGGATAAGAAGAACAATCTATCCTCATATTTTGTATCCTCTCTTGAATGTGAATACTCTGATAGATAAACACCGCCAATAAGGTTTACTTGGACTTAAGAAGTGAAACCTAAATATCTACAATATTTGGATCCAAGTTTCGATGAGAACTGGAACTTATACATAAAGTTCATCTTAACATTTTGTAGGAGGAACCAAAATCCAATCATAAAAAAACTCTATATTGTATATATGGGATTGAGTATCCACATTTCACTAATAATGTTTCTATGATTGTAACAAAGTAAGACAAATCTTATGGAGCATAACATCAACCATCAATTCTTAAATTCCCTCCACTAAGGGAAGGTTTGTAGCAATCAATTTTGATCAAGGCCAAACCATAGGATTATCTTAATGGTTTTAATATTCATAAGAATATTTAAGTGCTTAAATCCATGTAATTTTAAAGAAAGAGATCCCATTAACAATAATCATAGTAGACCACCATAAGGACTAGGAATTAAAAGATAATCTTGTTTTGAATATTTCTCAAGGACCAATTTGATATGTAGTTTGACAAGTTTCCTCATTTTTCATGTGCTCTACATAAGGAGAAAACCTTATGTTGACATGAGCAAAGAATAAAAATAGGGTTTGAAACTAAAGACAATATGAATACATTTTATGATAAGTGTGCTAGAATCCACCCATTTCTTGATGAGAATTATTCAAAAAAAATCTCCTTCAAGGACACAAATAATCCACCTAAAATAAGTGACAGTTATGCAACACTATATTATACCTATAATGTTCATTCATCCTTGGTTGCCTAGAAGCCAACAAATATCCCTCAAAATTAATTGAAAGTGTCTCTTGTGAGATTATAATGCTTATAAATTTTTTAGGGGGATTCAAACAAGAGTAGCAATGAGCATGGATAGTAGTTAATAGTTTGAAGCAATTTCCAAATTTGTCACCTAAGTTAGTGCTCTTGGTTACCTAGTAAGAGATTTTCTTTTAATTTTTTAATCTTTGAGATAAAAAGAGGAAACTTAAAAGGTAAAATTAACCTAATAATTTAAACATCTTTGTAGTTTGGATATAAGTCCAAGATTGATTGGTAAGATAAACTAGGAGAGGAAGGGGAAATTATCTTTAACAATGTGTTTTTTATTAGATATTGGATCTTGAAGCCTTTCTAAAGGTTTTCAGGAAATATAATATACCCACAAATAGATTTCTTATCACCAAGGTGAGAAAAGAGATGTCATCAAAGTGTATGTTGATCCATTATTAGTATCGATCAAGGAACTTGATGCCTTCAATAATCACATGAGAAGCATCTAGGAAATTATTCAGTTGCAAGAAACTAGAGATAAGTGACAAAAACACTAAGAAGTGACAAGCTTATACCCATGATTGATGGACTGGTATAGGTTGAAAATCTCAAATTTGAGTACATTAATGGTAAGGAAAATTGAGGCATCTAAAAAGAGCATTTACATATTGGTGAGAAAAATAGGTTTGAAGCCCTACAATTTAAGCATAGCTAAAATAAAAGGAAATTCCATATTTTGTAAGCAATTTCAAGTCAGTCTTAATGAAGAGGGAATATTATTTGATAGATCTATCCCATTTCATACAATCACATATAACAATTATGTTCATTATTGATGAGTGGCTCAAGGAATCATGTTAATGTTAGGTTGTAGTAGACGCATATTGATGCAAAACATTCATTTCTTCAATAAGGATATATTTTTCCTAATGAATATGTTTCTCTATGTTTACTTGTTTGTGTGCCTATAAAAAATTCTACACCCTATGAAATCCACCAAATACATGATTAATACTCATATTAACCAAGAAAAGGTTGGGCCTTGTCCCATTGAGGCTTGAATAAAATTCATTGTCATTGAAACAAATATTACTTTACCACGTAGATGTGGTCCAATTTTTATTTGCACTATATTGTTACTTTCAAAATTTTAGTACAATTTTGAGTACTTAATTTTTATAACATGAGAAAGTTAGTTCTTACAAAGGAAAAAGACATTCTTAACTAACATAATGCCATAAAATCCCCTAACATACAATAAAATCTTGAATTCATATTATGGTTGATTTTGACTACTATTGATAGGACTAAATGTGGATTCTTATTATTGATGGATAAACAATGGAAAACCAAATTATAAAATAACTTAAAGATGTTATGTAAATAACTTAAATATGTTATGTAAATAACTAGAGGGAATGAATGAAAAACATCACTCTTTAAAAATATGGCGAGAGTGGGTGCTGTGGGAGCGAGTGAGAAGAACTATGCGGGAGGAAATTTGAATTCCTCAGATGAGCATGTTGATGCAGACTACGACCCTAATGGTTTTATGTGGGATATGGAGGTCTCTCGGTCTCCTGTGGTTGTGCCTACAGCGGTCCTATGCATGGGGCCTTTGTTTTCCAATCTCTCTGATGTTGGGCAGGTGGTGCTTGGCGAGGAGATGTTGTCGTTGTCAAGTTTCTTCAAGCCTCTGTCTACTGTTGTCACCTTGGCTACATTTCAGGGTGCTCTGGTGATTGGGTGTGTTATGCATTTTGCAGAAGCTAAGGGCGTTGATGGCTCTATTTATGTCGTCGATGTCGTTTCTTGGCCTTTCTTTCTGTCTGTGGGGGCGTTTTCTCTCTCCCTAGCTTTGGATTGTGTCCTAGGTCTCTCTGTACGTGGTATTTTATCTATGGATTGGTGGCGTGAACAGAGGTTTTGGCTTATCTTTGACTTTGGCTGGCACGTCAGGTCTATTGGTGTGCTTAAATGTTCTTCCTTCTCTCTTCTCCCCTATTGCATGGCTCTCTACTGTGTTTTGGTTCCTTGGTTGTGGTTTTGGAGTTTTGGGAGGCTTTCGTCCCTCTAACTTTAGGGTCACTTATCGGTGTTGTGGTTCTGGTGTGTTTTTTCCCAGTGGTGTCTTCTTTGGCTTCCTGTGTGTGGACTATCTTGCTTGTGGCTGGGAGGTTTGTGGAGTTTCTCTAGCATTCTTGTGACTTTGGCTGGCATGTCGGGTCTAATGGTGAGCTTATCTATTCTTCCAGCTCCCTACGTCCTTTCTTTGCAGGATTTTTGGTGTTTTGCGTGGGAGCCTCATCTTTGGTGCTAGGCTTTTTTGGCTTGCTCAGGTCCTTCATTCCCTCTATTGTTTGGGCTTTGGGAGCCTTTTTTCCTCAGCTTGTTGTTTTCTCTTGTGTAGCCATGGTGTGGGGGTGTTTTTGTTGCCCCTTGTTGACTGGGGCTTGAGGCAACTTTTGGAGTGGTGGTTGGAGAGTCCCCCTCTATTTTTAGTTTGGATTTGGGTGGGGGTTCTTCTTTTCCCCTATTGCATTGTGGAGCTAGTACTCTCTCTTCTTCTGATTCAGTGGTGTCCCTTTTAGGTTTTGTTTTTTTTTGGGTCTGTGTTGACCTATTTGGGGGCATCTTTTGATTTCATTCTTTTTCCTTTGGTTGTTGTGTTTAAGCTTTTTCTTTGGCTTCCCCTTTGGAGTTCATTGATGTTGAGATCTGGTGGGGCACTTCTTTCTCTCTATTTTTGGTTGATTCTTTTGGATCTAGTTGTGAAGGATCTAGTGCATGTGTTATCATTGATTTGGGTTGTTTCTTTCTTGTTTCCATCTCTACTAATGCCTAAGGTTGTTGTGAGTGCTCGTGCTAATGGAGTGGCCTCTTTTGGCTAGGTTCTACTGATGGTGTCTTCTTTAGAGGTGAAGATTGCTCTTATGGAGGTAGAGCCATCTCCTATTGAGGTGGATGTGATTATTGTAGGCCCAATGAAAATTTATCTTCTCTTTTGCTTGTTCCTTTTGAGGTGGAGCTGGTATGAGCAGGAGTTGGGTTGCTTTGGTGGTTAGAGGGGGGCCCTATCCTATGGAGGTAGAGTGTGGGATGGTTGTTGAGTTCGATTGGAGTTGTAAGAAGGATGTTTCTTTTTATTCAATTGCGTTGTTGGGTTTAAGGTCCCTACCAAAACTTGTTTGTAAAGGTTTCAAGGTCCCTTCAAAATCTGTCTTGGGTTCATATTCCTTGTCAAAACATGGTTGTAAAAGGTTTAAGGTCCCTTCAAAATTTGTCAGTTCAAGGTCCTTGTAAAAACCTGGTTATGTTTTGGGTTTAAGGTCCCTACCAAAACCTTGTGGTATTGGCTTCAAGGTCCCTTCAAAACCTTTGTGCAGTTGGGGTAGTCTTGATATTTTCTCGTTGGTGTTGTTGCTAATGGGTTGTTGATTGTCTGAGAATATCTTTCTAGCAGAATTTTTTTGGGTGTGGGTTTCAGGTCCCTTAAAAACCTGTAATAATGGGATCCAGGGCCCCATCAAGGGTTTCAGGTCCCAGCAAAACTTGTTGATTACTAATCAAAAACTAGAGGGAATGAAGGAATTTTGATTCAATTATTGATGCCAATTATATACAATATATCTATAAGTGTAGGTTTACATGTTTTTGACACCTCATTTTAGCATGTCTAATTCTCTAAATTCTACTCCCATTTTGTGAATTTAACGTGTTTCACTAATCATTGATAATCCATGTGAGAAATCTCTAGTTGGGTACCCTATGTTATATGTTGCCTAAGGATGCTCACTCAATCAATGTATATTTTTCCAAAATCCTTAGTGAAATTGTTAGGGGGTATTTGTGTGGTCAATTCCTTGTAATATGGCACTTCCCCATGTGATATTAGGTTTTTTAAGTTTTCAATATTTTCAAAGACATTGGAGCTTATCCATGTTCCCTAGTTCCTTCAATTCCTTGAATCCTCACAAAGTGAAAAGTATGTTTGTCTTGGGTTTGTAGTCCCTAGGGGTCATATTATTGTTCATGATCAAAATTCATCATAGTGAAGTTGGTGGTGTTTTGAGAAAAATATGGATTGTCATGTGTATTTTGTGTCCTTGGAGTCCTTTGTCTTGCTTGATAAATTTTGGACTTTCAAATACACTTGACATCTTTGCACCAGGTGTCGAGATGAAAATTCCCTCCAAAAATCTAAACCTTGGCATTTTATTCCCCTTCCCTTAATTGTGCTAAGAATATTGACTTCCCTAGAAACCTCAATCCCTTTTTTCTCATGCTCCATAGTTCCTAGTCCCTCCCAAAATCTAGATTTTTTGGGGTTTTAGGGACCCTTGTGCTATATATAATGGTTCAAGGTTTCCCTAAAACCTTGAGGCCCTAGTCCCTATTCCATTATGGATCCCAAGCCCCAAAGTTCCCTCTCTCCAAACCCCAAACTTCTAGGGGAACTAATCACCTTGCACTTTTTTTAATGGTTTCAATTTCCCATGAAACATTAGAACATTGACTCTTGTCCTTTCATTTTCACATATCATCCTAGAGTTCAAAATTTTGAGGTAACATGTAACCCTTGCACCTTATCCTATTTTCCATGTTCCCTCAATTTTCTTGGTTCCCACCATTTTACCTTACATTTATCCTTAATACTTTTAGGATTTCCTTGCACCTATGCACTTTTATGCAGGTTCCTCTAGGGATCAAAACTCTATCATGTTATCTTAGCTTCACCAATAGCCCCAACTTGACACACTTATCCCATCTACTCCCTACCATTCTAAGATTTGTATGTGACTAGATTGAATATCGTGCAAGTCGTAAGGTTTTCTCTATAATTTTTTAAGGTTCTTCCTCATGCCCTAGCACACCAAAACTAGATCCCCATTAACAAAAGGATAAGTTACATTTAAAATGGAGTATTCACCCATGCTTGCAGGGTATATTTGGCATATTTTCATGTGATATCAAGTGTATATCATGATAAAAGGATATGCAACTAGTATGGGTGCCTATAGAAGTCACTACAAATTTTAGATTCCCAAAATTTTGAGTTTGTTTGTACTTCAAGTTTCTATGCACCCTCCACACTTCAATTCTCTTAGAGGTTCCTTGCAACTTTACACCTCTTGTCCTTAGTGGTGATTTGAAAAAGGGTATTTAAGCCCAATTTTTCATTGTAAAAGGGGGATAAAAAAGGAGAAAACAAGGGAGCATAGAAAATGATGAAACTTACTCAACATAACCGTAGGGTTCTTAGTGTTCAATTTTGGGTAAAATTTTTTGATATTGTAATGATTTAGATTCATCCCAAATTTTTTAATAAACACTTGTAACCTTTGAAGAGAGAAATTTTGAAGGAAAATTCAACCTTGATTGAGTGTCTCCCTATGTACGGTGTGTATTTCTAAATGTGTTGTTGATTAGTTGGCCAGGAAAATTATTGTTAAATCCTTGCAAACCTTTTACAACATATATTTTTAAAACAAATAAAGGAAATTTGGGTATTCCATGGACTACTAGGTATACTCATTTAATATTCTACAAATATTTGTTATATTTTCATTCATATGTGTAGATTCTAGCTTATGTGTTGGTTGAATAGATATATTTTTGTGATATATTACTAAGTATCACTGTTGGTTTTAATTATTCCATGTTTTTTTATGAATTCAATAAATTTATGTCCCAACTAGATATAGGCATTGATATTCCACAAACTCCACCTTCCCATCATCCCAACACACCCAAAAAAACTCAATTTAAATATATTTTTGGTCTTATTTGATTCAATGTGTTCAAACTAACATGTCTAGATGTGTAAAATAGTAATAGAGTATATCATAAATCACATGCTTAGACAATTAGTGTTTTAGGATATATATTGTATTAAGGTGCTTGAACATGAATATTTAAAACCAACATATAGGTGCAAAGTGACAGCCATAATAGGGGTACAATTTTCATTGGGTATGGTTTGTATCAATATAAATTCTTATTCCTTGTAATAATATCTATTGCAATACCTTAGGGAATCCCCCTTGGTATAGTAGAGCCAAAATTTAAGGAAGCCCTACCCACCTTAATAATTGATTCATGATTGCTTAGCCTAATCATATATTTTTTGGTTTTATCCCCAAGTTGAACACACCCACTGCTTTGATTTGGGACCTACAACTCCATTCACCAACACATATAAAAGGGCATATCTTGGGTTTTTTAAATTCATGTGTCCAACACTTCTTGACTTCTATCAATAAACTCCAGTGTTCAAGATAATTATTATCTTGAGTAAATAGCAATCAATGCCTGATTAAGTTGATTCCAAAAGGTAAATAAGACAATTCCATTGTTGATTGATATCCTCTAACTCTTATAAAATTTTCATATGAAATTCTTATTAGATACATCATTGAATGCATCAAATTAATTATCTAAAACATTAAACAAATTGATAAAATTAACTTCTTAGGTGGAAGGTTAATTATGTTGGTCTATAGAGCCTAATCATACTCAGAGTTAATATTTTGGTAGCTGCATTTTCACCCCAATTTTAATAAAGGAATTTTGTTTTTAATTTGGTTGAAAATTTAGTTTGTAATTTTCCAAACCATGACAATTTCCTTGTTGTAGATATGGAAATCTAAGATTCATGGTGTGAAGATGTTGTAGCACACAACAAGCAACACACAAAATGTAGCTTGTAGGTCATGCATTAGTAAAGAAGCATGCAACAACATGTGGATTAGAAGGTTGTGTGTTAAAAAGAACATGCAATAGCATGCAAGGAAGAGGGTGAAATTTTTTGAATAAACACACAATAATAGGGAGTGTTGCACATGCAGAGTTTGAAGGTATTTGAGAAGTTTCATGTAATAGTAGACTGTGTTGTGGGTTAAATATTGTAACTTGTATTTTTGTTGGAGATTAAATAAAATTGGATGGCTATGTTTTATGGTTATAGCGCACATTGGGTTAACCACATTAAAAAAATTGTGTCTCTATAATTCATTTCTATTAATTATGTTATCTACATTCGTAATTGGTTATTATTATGTCGTCCTATCATTAAATCCCAAAAATTGGTATCAAAGCAGTGTTGTTTGGTCGTTTGGTAGGAGAGTTTCAAGATTGAGTGGGAGAAATATCTAAAGAAGGAAAATTAAAGGTTGAAAAGTTTAATAGCCAGAATTATCAGTTATAAAAAATACAAATGGAAGATTACTTGTATTAAAAATAATTATGGCATCCATTGCAAGGGAAAGCAAAGAAATTGAAAATGATGTTAGATGAAGAATGAGAAATTATGGACAAGGTGACCCTTTGGTGAAATGGTGGGGCTCCTTTCCTATAGAGCCAACAACAAAGGTTCAAACCTCATGGAGTTTCTCTCTGCCACGTCAATAATGGAGTATGTTTTCCCTGGTGTTAAGGGGATGCTCCTTGGTGAACTAGTGGGGCTTCTTGCCTATAGTGCCAACAACCAAGGCCTAAACCTTAATATCGCTTAAATTTTTGGGTGAGGGGCCTAGCTCGATTGGCTAAGCATCCTATTGTAGGAAAGATTTCATGAGGTCTAGTCTCCCCCCAAACCCGTGGTACCAGAGGGCATGTCACGCTAGTGCCACCGATCATGTGAAAAAATTTTATTAGGCGCATTGCAGTTTTTGGGGCAGTGGTCCTAGCTCGATTGGCTAAAGCATCCTATTGTAGGAAAGAGGTCACGACATCTAGTCTCCCCACCATCCTCATGGTACCGGAGGGTGTGTCGTGTCAACTCCACCGGTCACGTGAAAAAATTTTACTGGGTACACTGCAGTTTATAGGGGGATAGATACCTGACCGATTACTGCAATCTAAAAAAAATGAGAAATTATGGACATAAAGGCATCAAGGAGTATTTGGTTGTGCCTGGAACCTTTTGTGGCATTAATTAACATATTCAAATGGAAAACAATGAATGAATTGTTGCAAATATTGGAAAAATTATATGAAAAACCCTCAGCTTCAAATAAGGTAGTCTTAATGAAGTGATTATTTAATATGAAAATGGTTGAAGGATGTTCTATTACAGACCATTTAAATGAATTTAATAAAGTTACCAGTCAATTAACTTCTATTAATGTTACTTTTGATGAATAAGTTTCTAGCTCTCTTAATTTTATTTTATTTTCTAAAAAGTTGGAACAACTTGGTTATGCATGTAAGTAACTTTATTTCTGGTTCAAATGCATTAAAATGTTATGATGTTGTTGTTGTTATTTTGAGTGACAATATTCAAAGGAAGAGCACAAATGGGACTTCAACATTGGGTAATGTTTTGAATGTAGAAGATAGGGGAAGATCAAAGGAGAGGGAAAATCCTTGGAGGTCATGGGAAGTCACAAGGGAAATTGAGAAATAGGTCTCAATCTAAAATAAGGGTTGTTGGTACTGTGGAAAGCTAGGTCACTTGAAGAAAAAATGTTGGTCTCAAAAAAGTAAAGAAGGAGACAAACAACAAGATGGAAACAAAGAAGTAAATATTGTAAGTATAAAGGAGGGGATTCGATACTCTTGAGTCTCTAGGACAAAAAAGAGTCTACAAGGAGAAAATATCCCTAGGTTACCTCAAACTACAAGCTCAAGTGACAAAATACTAAATAGAGAATATTGCACTAACTTCATTAAATGAAATACTAAGCTAGAATGATAAAATTGTGAATTAACAAAATCTAGTAATGAATTACATAATATAAGTTATAGAAATAGAGAGATCAAGACTTACAGATTCTACTCTCAATAGTATAGAGTCGTGGTCAATAGATGACAACCCATCATGGGGACGTTTGTGCCCTGTTTGTCATCCTTTTTAAACTAGGGCTAAAAGTTTTAAATCCATGAATACCTAGCTCTTCGAATTTGAAAAACTACACATAGAAGGGATGAGGAAAATATTGATGTTGTTTAGGGGCTTGCCTCAGTCAAACCCCCATTTTGGTGTTTCCACCTCCATGAACAACCAAATAGATAGAAAATAGATGAGACATAAAATGTAATAGACAAGATGTGTAATAGAAACAAACCCCACTTTGGAGGAGAGCCCCTATCATGAATAAAATAGAAAAGATAATTATGTATTTGTAAATAGATAGGACAAAGCAACAAGAGAGCATTACCAACATTTTGTGGCTCCCTCTTGGTTTGATAGATGAGACGTTGCTTTCTTTCAAGAGATCCTTGGATGTTGTTAAGATAAGAATTTGAAAAAGCTTTGCTAAGGAGAGAAAGAGAGAAAATATGTAGCAGATTGAATGAAAATGATACAGAAAAGAGGAGTTTTGTGAGGTTGCATGGGCAGGAAGAGTTGTTACACTCGAGATTCTATCGTGATGACATGTGTCATAGGAAAAGGTTGCGAGATTCCATCATTTGAACTTGAGAATTTTGGTGATGCTAGTGTGCCACGTAGGCATCCATTTGTCATGCCAGCGTCCAACACAAAATTTCACAAGAAATGAGGTGGACGAACTATTAACACTTCGCTATTGTCCCTTATGGAGATGGAATCATGAAATTTTGACTCATAAGGTTTTTTCATTAATGTGATTAGGCACCATAAATGCAATGTGCTAAATACAAAAGTGTGAAATTTCCATGGGCTGAAATTTTATGACACTACATTTTTCCCCCACTTTAGTGAGCTAAATTTTTGAAGAAAAATCAACTACACTAAAGTAGAAAAGAAGACAAATGCAAGATCAAAAATTTACAAATTTACATGAAAAAAGATATTTTAGTGGTCACAGAGGTCGAGCAGGCGAATACTGATGATGCCCCCAATTTTTGAGCTCGGTGAGAAACTACATCTAACATGAAGTTTCGTTCTGCAAAACTCAAATTTGGGTTAGTTTTAAAACCAAAAGAAGCTACCACATTGAGAAGAATGCTTAAGAAAAATGTGATGGTTGGGAAGAAAAATATGATAAAGAGGTGAATCTATGCCACCTCCTATTTTTTCCCCTAGCTAGGTAGGGTAAAAATAGGAAGGATGGAAGGAATATTTTTGTCATGAAAAATGGGAAAAAATGACCTATATATGCCCTAGGTGGGCCCATATAAGGGTTAATTTTACTATTCACAATGAGGATCTTGTTGACTTTGTGAGAGAAGAGTAGTAAAAATACCTTGCAAATGTGAATATGTAGCCTTGAGGATCAAGTAGCTTCATGCAGCAGTAGCAGTAGGCAATGAGCCAGTCGAGGTACAAAAATTTTTGACCCACCTTAACATTTTGATGCATTTTTTCAATTTCCATTTCCCTGAGCAATGTAGGCATCTAGCCGATTCACAGGTGTTCGACTAGCACATTGTCATCTTGACAACACATCATCATCCTTGCAGTAGTTCTAGTGTCCAACCTATGTGTTGTCATCAAGCAGCATTTGATGTCAAACGCTAATGTGCCACATAGACGTTTGTGTGGTGTGTCTCCATCCCAGAGGCACACTTAGTAAAAATTTGATGTGGAGATAGAATTATTCCTTGTTGATGCAAAAGGAGCTTACTTGAAACTTTGTTTCTTTTGCAAGAGTGGCCAAAGATTTGTGAACATGCCAGTGGATCACTACTAACATTGTTGTGAGATCATAGCAATGAGCTACATCTAAATGATTAGGATTTGGTGCGATGGGTTGGCCTCTAGTAGGTACACACCATGTCAAAGATTTGTTATCACACACTGATGTTGATGGCGCTTGAAATAAAGAGAAAGGGGGAAGGGGATAGGAAGACCTAGAAATGAGGGACCTATGCCAAAAACATAAAGGGAGTGTCCACCTAATCACAAATCCACATTTCTCTATTTCATTAGGAAGATAGAGAGTGTCACTAATGATTAGAATTGACCTACAACCCTTAAGGTGAGTCAACCCTAAGTTTGGACACTTTTCTGCCCTAACTTCCTTATGACAGAAAAATAATAAAATATGACTAAATAATAGTTTTGGGAGAAGAATAAAAGTTCATTAACAATCCAATTTATGAGATATATCACTTGAAACATGAAGTATTATGATATTACTATCAGAAACAACCATTAACCAACAAATCTGAGAAGGTTAAATTATTGTGTATCTGTCACCAAAAATGTTGTAAAGCATCCTGCCATGACTCATTCACCCAAGGGTGAATGGGTCTTTGTATAGGGCTCTAAATTTTATTTTTACAGCCCTATGATGTCAGATCTAAGGCTCTAATTCCCTTAGGTTTGATTGTCAAAAATCTAGAAATAAAATTTGTAGGTGAATTTTTGTATCTTGAAAATTTTGATGACAACTTTGACAACTTTGTAAAATTGCACTTTTGATCCAATTTCAATCCTTCTTCACCTGCAAATCTATAAACACAAAAAGAGGAGAAATTTTTTTGTTTTTGGTGTATAAGGGTTTGCCTTGATCAAACCCTAGTTGGGTAATTAAACCTTGATAATAAAATGAAAGTATAAATGGAAGGAATGATGAATGAACACTAGCTTGTTGCAACTCACCAAACCCTTTAATGGGTGACCTTAGAGGATTGAAGTCTCGCACATCACTCCAAGGATTGAATCTTGTATGAAATTTCTTGATTGGATACTTTATTTGACACTTGATTTGATGCTTGAAAATTTGAAACCTACATCACAATGTTAGCTCCAAAAACATGCATGGATGCAAATAACTTTGACATGATGATCTTGATCTTGATTGCTGACGTATATGGCTGATAAATATTCTCTCCAATTCTCTTGAAAATAATCTTTGCTCTTGTGAAAGTTACCTTAATGCTAGATAATGTTGCTTAGACTTGAATTGATAAAAAGACCTTGTATTTTTAGGTGATTCCTTAATTACCCGATAATTAAACATCAAAAGCTCACAATTGTAATTTGGATTTGAATCATTAAAATTCTTCCAAAAACATATTAAAAAATGGATCCTGAGACTTAAGGAGGACCCATTTTCCCTTGGGTGAATGGGTCCTAGGCCCTAAACCTAGGACACATATTTTCCAAGATGTGTAATTTGATGTTTGCAATTGTTTAATGTAGGTTCCCCTTTTGAAAAATGAAACTAATTAGGCTTTTAAATTCATGATTGGGTCATTTAAAGGCTTAATTAAGTCTATTTAATTAAGGGTATGTAAACATAGTGTGAAAATGTAAAGGTGTACATTTTTATACACTACATTTAGCCCCCACTTTAGTGAGAATATGAACTTGCACTCAAACTCACACTAAAGTAGAAAAATAATTCAAGAGAGGTCCAAGTGCATAAATGTTGATTTGGGATAGGATGAAAAAGATCAAGGAGGTGGACAAGCCCCCAAGATCAATATCCATGTTCAACCAACATAAGCATAAAGGGACACATGCTTGAGCAGCAACACAAGATGCACAATCCTACAATGTCAAAATTAATGCAAAAAGAAAGAAAAGAAATGATGGACTAGCCATGGTTGTGTTGTTGTCCATAAAAATGTTTTGCAAGTGAAACCTCATTTTCCACTATGCAAACAAAATATACTCATGAGGGCTAGTGAAATATGGTGTCCACTAGGTGAACCCCAAAAGGGCGATTAATGGGAAATTGATGTCAAGTCTACAAGCTCTCATATGTCAACCATACCAGAATTTATACCTCTTGATAACTTTGATAAAGTGCCACAAAAACAAAGGTTCCACAAGGCTAGCAAGTTGCATTATGCTGACACTCAAGAAAAATAAAAAGGCTCCACTGGCAAGCAAATTGTACATTATGCTTGGTGGCCATGATAAAGTTTTAAATGAAATAGGATAGGATAGTCAAAGGGGTTTTGATTAGTTCATGAAATGTCTCACTTTAGGTAACATCATGCTTAATTTTACCAAGAGAGGACTAGTCAAGGATAAAAGATTCACAACTTAGGGAATGCAAACCATAGCATAACCTCTAAGAGGAATGTCGTATGCCAAGAAAGGTCATGCTCTTGAAGGACATCAAACCCAAGGTCACCACCAAGAAGACACATCATGTGAAGTAAGAAGACCACATTTTGAAGTGAACAATGAGTGGGGACATGTATGCCTCCACTTTAAATAAATTGCTAAACACCATCCTATGAGCAATTACTTTAAAGCAGCAAAATGATAAATCCCAATACATTAGAGATTTATTCTAAAATCCCTATGTAAAAAATGTGTTTCCAAAATAGATCTACGTCATGAAAGGAGGTTTCCTCCCATATACAATCCGAAGATAACACATAAGGGATCCACAGATTTGGGGTCAACATTATGTCTTTGCTATAGTGATAGAATTGAGCTCAAAATTGCAATTATTCCCCAAATAACTCATGAAACAATGAGCACAAAGGAAGAATGACACATAAAGAGCAAAAACAAAGAAAATATTTTGGGTCAACAAAAAAGAGACCTAAATGTCTCGACACCTTGCATCATCCCCAAAAGGAAAACACAAGACAAGAGAAAAGATAATGGTGTACAACATATAAAAGAATGAAGACACAAATAGAAGAATGTCACAACATATTTGCTTCCTTTGTATCCTTACACCAACAGAGTGACAAGGGTCATCCAAAGTATGATCACAAACATATAAAGGCATGCCAAGCAACACAATACGGGGGATCACATTACACACATGCAATCACAAAGAACATGAAAATAAGACAAAGAAAAGACTAGTATGGCACATGCGAGTCAACGTATAGCAGGTCATTTGCATCCCAATCTTGTTCATCATATGTGGAAGGAAAAAACATATCCAAAGGGACAATGACAAGTGTTATACTAGGAGAATCACCAAGTTCAACAAGTGGTGAGTCACTCTTTTTAGGAGGATCATCATGATTGTTATCATCTAAGCTCATGGAAGATGAAAACAATAAATTTAGCTCCTTATGCACTTCCTCATCAATATTAGCAATCTCATCATCATCATCTAAGTTAATCATAAAAAGAGGCTTAATGATGATGTCCATTGAAGTTTCATGTTGTTGTTGTGGCGAATATGGAGAATCATCATGTATTGCTTGAGTTGGTGTTTGATCTTGGTTTTCTGTTTTGTTCTTTTCTTCTAACTAGCTAGCAATAGCATGACATCTACGCCTATGATCTTTATCATTTATATTTCTTCTTGTACAATTTTCAAGTTGTGATTGTGTAAGAGAGGTTTAGCAACCATTGGTTTCTTTTCTTCCTGCAAGGGAGGAATGGAAGGAACCATGGAAGGTTTTTCAACCAATTTCTCTTTAGCTTTGTAAACATGTTTGATCTTAGGAGGCATAGTAGGACTTATATGGTTATCTCTTGGTCTCTTATAGGGAATAGGTGGAGGATTTGTCATGGATTGGTCTTGGTTACTTGGAAGGGATTTTGGTTGAATTATGGTTTCATCAAAGATAGGAGGCTCAATCATGGGTTGAGGCATGTTGCTAAGGTATAATTATGATATGTGCTTTGCCTTGAACTTTTGGTAAGATTTGAAAAAAGAAGTCCTCATGAGGCTTAATAGGTTCCATGGTTTGGGCCAAAAAAATCCAATGAGAAATTCCCACAAGGAGACACAGGATTAAAGCCACTATGATGCATAGTAAAGATGTCATTGCCAAATAGAAACTTTAAGCATTTATGCACTACCAACAGGATGGCATCCATGGAGTGTAGCCATGTATATCCAAGCTTAACAAAAAATTGATTTGATGACAGGATGATAGAGAATGAGGCATTCAATTGTTTCAATCCAACTTTTAAAGGAAGAGTGATTGAACCTATCATAGGGCAAGAAAAACCATTATATGTTTTGATCTATGCTTTCAATTGTTCATAAGAATCTTGATAAATTTCATGAACAAATAAGAATTACTCAATGATCACATTCTCTACACACATAGGATCAATTAATATCCCATTGGTTGGTTTATCATTGATTCTTCCAATGATGTAAAGAGGACCATCAGGTGCATGTTTGATTATGTCATTTTGTGAGAAAGAAATGTTCATAGACAAGTTGGTTTGGACCTTATGAGGTTGAATGTCAATAAAGTTGACCAAAGTATCATATCTATTAGCATCATAATTCATGTTATCATCAGTCATGTCGACATTCATCACATCATTCTTAGCTTTTACAAAAGAGATGTTATGATTTGGCATGGGATTAGTAAAAATTTGTAAATTTTGGTTCGGTGGGGAAACGCACTTATTTCCTTAATCATTAACACCACCAATTTGAATGTGATTAGAATCAATGAGGTCTTCCACAATATGTTTAAGATGCTTGCAATGTTTTGTATCATGTCCATTTTGTTGATGATAATGGAAAAAGTCATTGGCATTATAATTCAGAGGTAAGGGATTTGTAGGACCAAAGTTTCTAATTGGAGGTAAGGTAAATAGGTTCTTACCCAAAAGTTGCAACATGATGGAATAGAGGGTATTGGGTAACGTGGTAAATTTCCTATTATGCTCTCTAAATTGATATGGATTTGTTGTTTTTATGGAAGCCACTTGAGACTTAACATGTTGTCTTGCTTGGCGTGGATTGATCAATGAAAATTTCTTATTTTTTTAATTGAATGGTTGGAAATAGTTATGGGGCACAAATTCAGATTTCTCAAAGCGGTTAGAAGGAGTTTTTGCTTCACAATGACTAACTGAATTCTAATAGTCATGAAGAGACATGCAAAAATGCGTAAAGGAGGGAAATTTCATCATCCTAAACTTGTCTTGAATTTTGTTTTGCAAATTTTCAATGAAAATTCTTTGAAGGTCGGTATCGAGAATCTTAGTGTTGATTTGTGAGTAAAGCAATTGGTATCGTGCTATAACATCAGTGATATTTTCATCATCCTTTTGCTTACACTCCATTAAATCAGATAAGGTCATCTTAGGACCAATGTTCACTTGGAAATGGTTGAAATTTTTTTATCAACAAGCTCATTGAATGAACTAATTGAGTTATTCGGTAAAAAGAAAAACCATTCCAAGGATGTATCTTTCAAAGACCTAGGGAAAAGCTTAGCCAAGATCTTATCTTCAAAAATGAAGTCACTACATAAGGTTGTGTATATTGAGACATGGTTACTAGGGTCTCCTTTACCACCATATTTCTCAAATATAGGAATCTCTATACCATATGGCATTTGTTCTCTCAATATCTCCAAGGATAATGGGTTTCTTTTAATGTAATGTGAAGGTTGGCCATTTCAATTTGGAAATTTATTGTTCGAGGGATGAAACATTTAGCAAGAGCTGGTTAAGGATGGATTCATTGGTTGTGTTTTGATATGGAGGTGAATAAGGTGGAGGTGTATATGTATTTGGAGGACAAGTGAATTGCAAGTTTGTGAGGGGTGATGGGTTAATAGATATGAGATTTGAATTCACAATGCTATAGGGATTCCTAGTAGAAATACCTAAGGTTGTATTGACATTGTTATTGGGTTACCTTATTGTAGTAACAATTGGATGATTGTATATAGGAATAGAGGCCATGATTGTAGAAGGAGGAATTGGATTTTCACCTTGACTTTGAGTGTACCCCAAATTTTGAGCACAACTAGCCATTGTAGGAACATGATTATCAATTATATGACCTAGAATATGCACAATTTATATTCCTTGTTCATTATCAAGCATTTTTCTCATGTTATCTATGACAAGAATTGCAATACCAACAATGTATTTATCACTCACAAAATTTTGCAATTTTTATAAGGCTTCGTCCATTTGTTTTAGCTTTTATTGAGGGACATTAGAAACCATTTTTTCAACATCAGCCACATTGGTTGTTGGTAAAGTAGTCATGGGAGATGTGGGATCAAAGTTGTGGTCCATAATGGGTTGACTAGTGTCAACACTATGAGTGAAAGAGTTAGAAAACTCAAGATCCATGATAGATGTACTGGTGTGGGATGGCATGAGTCTTGAACTACATCTCACTAAAGTATTGACAATAGGACACCAGGTTGTGAAGCTCATACAAGTTTCACCAAACCTAAGTGCACCCAAAATGGAGAAAGGGTACTATTCAAATGCAATGAATACCCAAAAATATGAATCACAATGCAAGTATGTAAAAGGACTTTGCAAGTTTAAAATTTTAAACAAGATAATTTACTAATTATGATATGTAAAAACCTGAAAAATGATGACTTTTAATGCCAATTTTAATTTCAAACAATGCACTTAATTTGACCAATTGAACTTAGAGAAAGAAAGCGTTTTTTTTTTTGTTTTCTGAAATTAAAACACCGATCTAATAGCAGAATGCAATGAAGAAAACATAGAAAAAATGATGCCCAGAAATTTGAAATAGCACCTGTACAAGGATAGGCTCACCCAAGGGCGAATGAGTCTTTGTACAAGAGTTGGAAAATTTAAAGTTTGTGTTTCTTGCTTGATATTTGAACATTTTGTTTTAGGTTGCAAATTGTGAATTACGTGATAGATTTTTCTAGTTTTAGGTATCTTAATGCAAGTGAAAATAGTGATAAATAGTGAGAAAAGTGACAACTTTTGGAATTCAACTTTGAACTAAAATTGAATCTAAATGACTGAAAGGCACTCTTAATGCAACTACAATGCAATATGTATGCAAAATGAATTCAAATTTCCTAATTTTTTTTATGAATTTAAGTGATGCAAACATGTAAAACTAAACCCTAAATGCAATATAAAACACACTAATGTAAACCTAGATCTATGGTTTTGAATGTCTCCAAATTAGAATTTAAGATGTACAAAGTCAAGTTCGTCAAAATGAAATAAAGAGAAAGGGGGGAGGGGATAAGAAAACCTAGAAATGAGGGACCTATGCCAAAAAGAAAAAAGGGGGTGTCCACCTAATCACAAATCCACATTTTTCTATTTTATTAGGAAGATGGAGAGTGTCACAAATGATTAAAATTGACCTACAACCCTTAAGGTGAGTCAACCCTAAGTTTGGACACTTTGTTGCCCTAACTTCCTTGTGACAGAAAAAACAACAAAATATGACTAAACAACAGTTTTGGGAGAAGAATAAAAGTGCATTAACAATCCAATTTATGAGATCTATCACTTGAAACATGAAGTATTATGATAATACTATCAGAAACAACCATTAACCAACAAATGTGATAAGGTTAAATTGTTCTGTACCTATCACCAAAAATGTCATAAAGTGTCCTGCCAAGACTCATTCACTCAAGGGCGAATGGATCTTTGTACAAGGCTCTAAAAATTATTTTTATAGTCTTCTGATGTCAGATCTAAGGATTTGATTCCCCCATGTTTGACTGTTGAAAAGCTAGAAACAAATTATGTAGGTGAGTTTCCCTATCTTGACAACTTTGATGACAAAGTTTTGGAAACTTTGTAAAATTGCATTGTTTATCCAATTTCAATCCTTCTTCACCTGAAAATATATAAACACACAAAGAGGATAAAAATGTTTGTTTTCTGTGTATAAGGGTTTACCTTGGTCAAACCCTGGTTTGGTAATTAAACCTTGATAATAAAATGAAAGCATAAATGGAAGGAATGATGAATGAACACTATCTTGTTGCAACTCACCAAACCCTTTAATGGATGACCTTAGAGGAATGAAGTCTAACAAATCACTGCAAGGATTGGATCTTCCATGAAATGGCTTGATTGGATACTTTATTTGACACTTGATTTGATGCTTGAAAACTTGGAACCTACATCATAATGTTAGCTCCAAAAACATGCATGGATGCAAATAAATTTGACATGATGATCTTGATCTTGATTGTTGTTGTAGATGGATGATAAATTTTCTCTCCAATGTTCTTGACAATAATCTTTTCTCTTATGAAAGTTTCCTTAATTCTAGATAATGTTGCTTATACTTGAATTGATAAAAAGATGTATTTATAGGTGATTCCTTAATTACTTGACAATTAAACATCAAAATCCAACAATTGTAATTTGAATTTGAATCATTAAAATTCTGCCAAAAACATACTAAAAAATGGATCTTGAAACTTAAGGAGGACACATTCGCCCTTGGGTGAATGGGTCCTAGGACCTAAACCTAGGACACGCATTTTCCAAGATGTGTAATTTGATGTTTGCAATTGTTTAATGTAGGTTCCCCTTTTGAAAAATGAAATTAATTAGGTTTTTAAATGCATAATTGGGTCAATTAAAGGCTTAATTAATTCCAATTAATTAAGGGGATGTAAACATAGTTTGAAAATGTAAAGTTGTACATTTTTCTACACTACAACGCTCATAGAGCATTGGGACGCCAACACTTCCAGCTTCCACCTGCCTATGGGAGAGATGACCATTACCTTTGAGGATGTATACTACATCACCAAGCTACCTATCTGAGGGCAATGGGTAGCATATGATGAGGGCAGAACAATATAGGATTCCCTAGATGGCCAATCGTATTGCATCAGGTGGATGGTCCTGGTAGACACCACGGGTCACATCTACATGTGGTGGCTCGAGCAAGGATGGGTGGCTATGCCACTCATCTGTCAAGTGATGATTTTCATAGTCATCCTTTGTGTCACGATGGATGGGTGAGGCTTGCACCTACATGAGGGCATCATCCATTGCATCTAAGCAATGGAGTAGGGAATTGTATTCACCTAAGGTCGAAGTATGCTCATGCATCTCTACCATGACCTTTGGCGATATGTATATTATGAGTATCATAGCCTCACTATCTACTCACTACTATAGGTGTGGGTGTTTGAGCACATTAGGTGCATAAGGCTAGTCAAGTTCCCCTAAGGCCTAATGTAAGGTACGCCCATGGTGCACACATATAGTGTGTGACTAGCATTATGGTGACGTTGAGTGATTATAGTATGATTCTTTGTGGGCATGGGACATCACATGGTGTCTATAAAGGAAAATGGGGGTTTGGCCCACTGATAGGTGGTAGTTGTGTAAAATGTAGCATGATCAACTCCTAGCGGATCGATCAGACCACATCGTCATATCGTATTACTAGCATCAGGTGGCCCGATAGTTCAGGTAGATCTAGACCATCTCTTTGATTCCCCCCATGTGCATCCAATCAACAAGAAGTGCAATTCAAACAAGTAATCAGCCTCATTTGACCTTAACAGACATTGTAACTAATGATGATGAGTCAAACAATCATGATCAGCCTCCAACCCTCATGATCGATGATGTCGGCGTCATCCATGATTTTGTAGCATGATGGGAAATAGTGGGCTTGGCCCCAATTTTCCTAGTAGATGCCCCTACAAGCAATTCTAGTGCACAAGGGCCAAGGGTGAGGATCTCAGTGACAATGATGGTGAGGAGGGAGAGGCTGTAGCGGGTAGAGCTTTGGAGAGGCCAATGCAATAGTAAAAGGTTTCTTCACCCCCACCAGTAGTTCTAGTCTCATCAACTCCACCTACAAACCAAGCAGTCGTACCTTCTTCAACGACGGTAGCAAGGCTAAGTGTAGCACCCTGTGATCCACATTGTCATGCTAGGGACCCAAGTATGATTGTGATACATGTTTTATTTCAATGATTTTACTATATATATATATATATGTTTTGATATGATCTAGTACTAATAATGATCACTCTCTTTGTGTTTGCAGTGGATGCATAGGAGTGGATCACCTTCATTAGGTAATGCATAGCAAAGCTGGCCCCAGCTGTGCATATCTAGGGGACCATCCTCGATGCATACAGGACCCCATCAACAAGGTGGCATGACCACCTTTTTGAGCCTATTATGTGTTTGAGGATAACATATAAGAAGGTACACATTGAGGCCATGATGAGGACCGTTGACCTAGCCACCATGATCTGGTAGTGGGATCAGCGGATGATAAAGCTTCGTACTACACTAGCCAAGCCAAATTTTTATAGCGGCACGTGATTCCCTACAGAGCTAACTCCATGACCTTGGAAAGTAGGAAAAGGTAGTGAGGCTAATCGTAGATTCCTAGGCATAGCAGCTCTAGGAGGAGTTGTGGCGGGATCGTGAGTGGGAGGCTTCACTGTAAGAGCAAGTGGCAAAGCTATGAGAGGATGCAACTAAGCTTTGAGGAGGGATATAAGGGATACGATCATGGAGCATGTATGTTTCAGAGTCATGTGGGTCCCATTCTTACACGTCCATCCAACATCATCCTCTACCACCATTGCCAGTGCTAGAGGGCTCAGGGAGCCACATGCCCAGGGCCTAGAGGCTCATTTTTGAATGCCAAATTTTGTAGATCATATCATTTTTCAGATTTATAGCATTGTTTTGATGTATAGACATGTACAGATATATAGTCACCACATTTTGATACAGTGGTGTGATACATGTACATGAAATTTTGGTATACACATATGAGATTTTTGGACCGGCATCATGGTGTTCTTATGTGTACTTTTCTTTCATGTATGATTATGGGATGGATGTATGTTTATATTAGATGTTATCATGATCTAATAAAAACACATTGAATGTATGTTTAACTAAATACAATGATGATCTAATTGCCTAACCAAAAGACTTAATCAAATACAACGCACATATACAAACATAATAAAACACACGTATATAAATAATTCCTAATTAAAGAAATTAATTACATACACATGTTTACATCATAAGATAAATTGAAAAAAATGTTAATGAAGATATTTCATAGCATAACGAACTACAATCCCTAAGGGACAAGTGTCATGTGTATACCATATAGACACTATGCATAGTATCGATGAAGATGTATTGCATTAACTAGTTATTTTAGAGGTGTTTCAGCCATAGGCGATAGTCCATAGGCACCAAAACCATATACAAAGATGATTATGTAATGACCTAACCAATTAGGGTTGAACTTCCCCTTTTGATTAGGTGGTGCATTTACATTTCTCTAATTCTCATAGAGAACAATATCACCTACCTTGAAATTTCAAGAAAGAAAACCTTGATTGTAATGCTTAGAAATAGACTGTTGATAAGCTTGGAGATGTGTGAGGGCCTATAACCGAAGCTCATCGAGCAACTCAAGCTAATACAAATGGTTAGCTTGGTAAGCGTCATCATCAATCAACCCTTTAAGAGAACCCTTAAAGATGAAATTTTCAACTCTAAAGCCATGATAACCTCAACACCATACACGAGGTTGTACGAGGTTGTACCAATAACCGTACGAACACTCGTGTGATAGGCCCACAAGGCATACATTAATTGTGTATTCCAGCCTTTACCATGCTTATTAACTATTTTTTGGAGAATCAACTCAAGAGTTTTATTAGATGCTTTAGCTTGGCATTAGATTGAGGATAATATGGTGTAGAAAAGTGGTGTTGAATATGAAATTTTTTCAAGAATTGCTTTACCTCTTTGTTCTTAAATGAAGTACCATTATCAGAAACAAGGGTAGAAGGAAATTTAAAACGAGCAATTATATTATTCAGAAGAAAGCTACATATCACTTCAACATTCATGGATCAAAGTGGAACATCTTCAACCCATTTTGTAAAGCAATCAATAGTGGCAATGATGAAGATGTGTCCCTTAGAAGAAGGAGGTGATATTTTTATGATAATATCCAACCCCCATTTCAAAAATTGCTAAGAAGAGATCATATTTTGAAGCTCTTATGCGAGAGCTCAAATAAGATTGATGTTTTGTTAACATTGAGTACACTTTCTAATAAGGGTAAAGGAATCCTGCTCCATTGTTTTCCAAAAGTATCCCATGTGAATTACTTTACGCACCAAGAATTTACGACCAAAGTAGTGTGCACCCCTAGAGTCTGAATGAGTTTCTTGAAGGACAAGGGGTATTTTAGCCTTAGTGAGACACTGAAGAAGACCATTATAAGATATCCGATATAGAACATCTGATAGTATAATATATTAGATTAAAAGTTTTAATATCCAAGTGTGAGTTTTTTTAGTCGCATTGTCAGGAAAATTTCCAGTCTTCAGATAATTATAAATGTGAGAATACCATTCCCTCGAGTCTATATGAGCACATACTAGACCATCAAGTTTAGGTTGATCTGAGATAGCGAGAGAGTAGATAATGTAAAACACAAAGTGGTATTACCATCGTCCAAAGATACAAGGGAGGTTGCACTCACCATTGCATCTGTATACTGATTTTCTCTATGAGGGATATTGCCTATTGTGAAAGAAGAGAAATGATCAAGGAAGGATAAATCCAAATCTTGATACTTAGATAACTTATTCTGCTTGGATTGATATGTTCCTATGATTTAATTTATGATAAGCTCATAGTCACCATGAATGTGAAGATGTTTAACTTTTAGATCCATCACAGTGCACAAGCCAACAATAAGGGATTCATATTCAACAATGTTATTAGTGCGATCAAATTCTAATCAAAAGGATAGAAGAATTGGCTTAAGTTTGGGTGAGATTAAAACTACGCCTGCCTCATATCCAACTTGACATATTTATCTATTGAAGTGCATCTCCCACACAAGGTCATGGTTTGTCACAAAGAGGTTTTCATCCAAAAATAAATCCAAATTAGGGAAGGATTGATATGAGGGAGCTTTTGCCAATCGATCAACAACAACTTGACCTTTGATTTCTTTTTGAGTTATGAAATTAATGTCAAACTCATAAAGTAACATTACCCATGTCACCAACCTTCCCAAAAGATCGATTCTAGTAATAGATGTTTGAGGTCACTTTTTAAAATTACATGAGTTTCAGCATGAAGAAGATAATGTTGTAACTTTTTCTTTGCAAAAATGAGAGCAAGACATTATTTCTCCATAGTCAAATATCGAGTCTCATAATCAACTAGAATACAACTAATATAATAGACTGATCTTTCGTTACCATCATCATCATGTTGAGCTAAAAAATATTTTAAGGCATGAGGTGATGCAGAGATAAATCAAAAAGGGTCTATCCTACATAGTTGGCATTAAGATAGGAGGATTGGCCAAATAACTTTTGGTTGAATCGATAGCCTTCTCCCACTCATCATCCCATCAGAAGCAGACATCTTTCTTCAACAAATGCATGAACAAAAGGGTGCAATCAGCCAACTAAGATACAAATATACAAATTTCTTGAATTTTCCCTTGCAAACTACATAGTTGAGAGATGTTTTTAGTAGGATGCATGTTGACAATTGCATCAATTTTGTTTGTGTCAACTTTGATTCCATGATGATAGATGATAAATCCTAAAATCTTGTTGGCATCCATGTTGAAAATACACTTAAGAGGATTTAGTCTCATTTAATAGAGTTAAAATCTCTCAAAGATAAGATGAATATTTTAAAGTCGTAGACTTAGCCAATATTTCATCAATGTAATCATTTAGAATTGTGTGACTGAAATCATGAAAGATAAGTCATCACCCATTAGTAAGTTTCTCCAACATTCTTTAATCCAAACGACATGACTACATAATAGAAGGAACCCCAAGGGGTAGTGAAGGTTGTCTTATATTGATCTTTCAGGTTAATACAAATCTAATTATAGCCTGAGAAGCCATCCATGAAGATAATAAGGCATGGCCTATGGTTGAATCCATAATCATATCTATATTAGGCAATGAAAAATTATCCTTAAGAGAGGCTTTATTGAGATCACAAAACTCAATGCAAATACAAATACGACCATCAGGTTTACTAACAATGATAATATTTTATATCTAAGGTGAATAGTCAATAGGGTGGATAGAGCCCTCTTTTAGGAGATTCTCTATCTTAGTCTTGAATAATAATGTAACCTTTGGATTCATCTTTCAGATATTTTATTTAATAGGCTTAGCATTGGGACATAGAATGATATTGTGAACCACCATAGACTCATCAATACCAGGCATGTCCTCATATGACCAAGCGAAGATATCAGGATGAGAATGTAACAAATCATAATGTTGTTTAGATTCTTCTAAATAAAGGCATCTTCCAATCTTAATCACCTTATTGGAAGACTTAGGATCCATTAAAAAATAAGAATTATCCCCTTTATAGAGAGTACCACAACCTTTAGGATGAGTTATAGGAACATTTCCATTCACATTAGATAAAGGGGCCTTCTCATCAATACTCATAATAGATTCTCCAAAGTATGCCTATTGATTTAGGCGATACAAGAATCATCTTTTATGGTGATAAGAAGGTAAGCAAGAGTAGACACCTAAGAATTCTTCCAACACCTCTTCCAACGAGAAAACATATAGAGGAACTTTGTTAGAGTCTACCTTATTTTCAATAAGTTTAGGATGAACTAGTTCAAGAGAAGGAGGTTTGACATAAATTATGTTGACATTCAACCATGGTTTCCTCTTAGATTTTGGTTTGGAGTGACAGTATCCAAGTCCCTTGTTAGACTCATGGAGATCAAATTCTATGGGGACTTTAATTCCTTGTTCACTATGCCCACAACCACTACCTCCATTTAAACATGTTTAGAAAGGAGATCAAAACCAAGATCGTAACGTGTTTACAATTACTAGGAAGGAGCAAGATCAATTTAAAGATCTTGATTCTAATAACGAGTATCATACTCCTTTATGGAAGCACAATCATCCTTCTCTAAAAGAACATAAACACTAGAATTTTTAGCAGAAGCATGATTATCTTCCTCACTAGAAGAACAATTAGGTTTCTTCATGAAGGTGCATGAGATCGTCAAAATGTCTAGATGGATAGGTTCAACTTTGTACTCCCTAATAAAGAATTTGGTAAATTCCAAGGACCCCCAATCATCACCAAGATATTTTTTCAATTTAGAAGAAGAAGTAGAAGGGGTAGACTTAGGATTCTCTACTTCAAGACAATCTTCCTTAGGGATATCTGTCTCAAGAGAATCCTTTGAAACATGCACTATCAGAGTGGATTTCAACCCATTAGAAGATAACAAAGGAATAAAATTCTTAAGAGTAGAAGCAACTGAAGTCCAACTAGTAGCCACCATTTCACAAAGATGAATAGCATTAGGTTCATCCTTGATTGTAACCACTTTTTTTATTAGAAACAAATTTTATAGAATGATGCAAAGTAGAGGTAACTTCTCCCAAAGAATGAATCTAGAGTCTTCCCAAGAGAATGTTATAAGGTAAAGGACCTGACATAACATAAACCAAGGTGGGTATGATAATGGGTCCCAATCTCAAAGGAAAGATTATCATGCCTAAGGCTTGTCCACTAATGTTATCAAATTCATGAATGTATAAATAAGAAGTAGCAAGAGATGATGTATCAATCTTAATTTTAGGTAATAAGTCAATTATACATACTTTAAGATTCAAACTCATGTAAAAAAGAGCATGTCTAATACCAATGCTATTAATATTGACTATTATCATTAGAGAATTCACTTGCTTTTATGCTTTCATAGGTGGGAGTTCATGTAGATAGAATGTAATATTCGATGAATCCACATGAATATGAGCAATCAATACATTAACATTTATCAGCCTAGCGGAAGAAGGAAAGAGAATATTTTGCAAAACCCCCTAAAGCATACCTTGATAAATCAGAGTAGCCTGAAGAAAATCCCATAATGAGATCTTAGCAGGAGTAACACAAAGTTTCTTGACAAGATCATACTCACCAAGTGCTTTAGCTGCAGGTTTAAGTGATGGAGGAATACTTGGTTGAGAAGTTGATAAATAAGTAGGTTGATTTAAATTTTTTTGATTCCTTCTAGTATTGTAAGTATGGGCTATCGCTTTATAAGAGGAAGCATTAGATTGCATGAATCTCATATAAAATTTTGACATGTCAGTCATGAACGAGACTCCTCAAATAGAATGAATTATTTTAGGAGATGGGCTAGTCAGAGTCACGTAAATGATGGGTCTCTTAGGCTTTTGAGGGGCTGCAAAAACAACAACTACATTCACACACTATCCGATTTGCGAAGAAGAAGAGGAATATTGTGATGAAGAATTTTGTTCATCAAATCTATATATAGAAGGAGATGCCTCTATGAAATCATCTAGGACATTTTCCAACATTTCAAAATCTTCTTTAGAGAATGCATTATCAAAAGCATCAAAGTTTTTCAAGAAAAAGATCCGACATGATTTGATTCACATCAGGTTCACCAAAATGTAAAGGAGGGGATTCGATACTTCTGATTCTCTAGGACAAAGAATATTCTACAAGGAGAAAATAACCCTCAATTACCTAAAGTACAAGCTCAAGTGACAAAATATGAAATAAAGAATATTGCAATAACTTAATGAAACAAAATACTAAGCTAGAATGATAAAACTATGGATTAACAAAATCTGGTGAAGAATTACAAAATATAAATTATAGAAATACAAAGATCAGGACTTACAGATTTTGCCCTCAAAATGATAGTCCTAGCCAACAAATGATAGCACGTCATGGGGACGTCTACGCCTCTTGCTTTCATCCCTGTCAAACTAAGGGCTAAAAGTATGAAATTCAAAAATACCCAGCTCTTCGAATCTAGAAACCTACACACAAAGGATGAGGAAAAGTGTTGGATTTTTTTAGAGCTTTCCTTAGTCAAACCCCCATTTTAGTGTTTCCACCTCCATAGACAGCTAGATAGATAGAAAATAGATGAGACATAAAATTTAATAGATGAGACGTGTGATAGAAACAAACCTCGATGTGGAAGAGATCCCTTATCATGAATAAAATAGACAAGACAAGTATGTATTTTCAAATAGACGAGACAAAGCAATAAGATAGCATTACCAATAGCTTGTGGCTCCCTCTTGGTTTGATATACAAGATGTTTATTTCTTGCAAGAGATCCTTGTTTGTTGTCAAGACAAGAATTTGATAGAGCTTCACTATGGAGAGCAAGAGAAAAAAATATGTAAAAGATCGGATGAGAGTGTAAATGAATGAAAATAAGAGTGAAAAGAGGAATTTTGTGAGGTTGAATGGGTAGGAAGAGTTGTTACACTCAATATTTTATCTTAATGACATGTTTCATAGGAAAAGGTCATGAGATTCCCTCATTTGAACTCGGAAAGTTTGGGGATGTTAACGTGCCACACAAACATCCACACGTTGCATAGGTTTCCAACTCAAAATTTCACAAGAAATGAGGTGGACGCACTATTAACGCTTCATCATTTTCCCTTATAGAGTTGGAATCATGAAATTTTGACTCAAGGTTTTTTCATTAATGCAGCTAGGTGTCATAAATATAGTAGGCTAAATGCACAAGTTTGAAATTTCCATGGGGTGCAGTTTTACAACACTACAGTAAGTAAATCCGATGTTGATGCTTTAATTTTTTTCCCTAGATAATGTTGATGATTCATGGGTAATAGATTCAAGGGCTTCATTTCATGCTACACCCAATAGAAATTATTTTCTTGATTATGTCCAAGGAGGTTTTTGACTTGTATATTTAGGTGATAATGAACCCTATAATATTATTGGAAAGGGAAGAATAAAAGTAAAATTGTAGAATGAAAATCAGTGGCTACTATAAAACGTAAGACATGTTCCAAAGCTGAGTAGGAATTTAATTTTAGCAAGGTTGTTGGGAGATCAAGGTTGCATAGTTACCTTTAAAAACAAATTTTGGAAGGTTACTAAAGGTGCATTAGTAGTAGCTAAAGGTGTTAAATTAGGCACTTTATATATATGCATAGGTAATATTATGTCTTCTATATTATTTACTACAAAAAAAATATAGTTGAAAAAGTTGCCACAAGAAAAGCTAAAACAATTGTTGTGGGTTCAACAACTGTTGTAGGAACAATTTTTGGAGGTTCAATAGATACTAAAGGAATAGTTGTGGGTTCAATAATAGTGTGGACAAATATTTTGGCACCTCAAGGCTCTCTAACACTTCTAGGGTTTTTCACCTAAAAGGAGAGAGGTAGGCCAAAATGTGCAATGTCCCCACTCAAGACTAATGAAATATGGATGAAATATGTCAAAATGAAATGATCTAAATGCAGAAAATTGGTAAAATATGTTGATTATTAAATGAAAACTAAAGAAATGCACCCTATTTGAAAACATAGTGATGTATGCAAAAAGACCTAGAAATGTAAACAAACAATAATAGAGATAAATGAAATGGAAGAGGTGCACCTGGAAATGTGTTGTAGACTGGAATGAAGACTAGAAATGTTGTTGATTATGAAATTTTAACCTACTGGGACACTTATGCCATTCTAGGTGACCTAGTCCTAGATCTAGAAAACTGCACCGAAGCCTGTTTAGCCAAATGGGTATCCAAATCTATAGAAAACTCTAAAAAACATGTGCAGTGGGAATAAGTCACCATTGTTGGTGACTTAGTCCACTTTGGATTTTCTAAAAATTTGAAAGTGGAAACGGAAGCTCTCGGTTTGCACTTTCTACTTATTCAGGTGTCTAGTTTTAAAGCTCTTATTTTCAGCACTGTAAGTGGCTTTTTGTGGATATTTTTGACTTATTCAATAAGGAGATGTCTTCAACAACTTTGCAACTTGTTCTTCAATGATTTACAAACCTCAAGATACCTATATCTACATACACACAAAGAAAGAAAGAGAAATGTTGAATGTTAGAGCATGGGGGTTTGCCTTGGTCAAACCCCTTTTAGGTAATTAAACCAAAATGAATAAATAATGTAATGAAGCATGGAATAATGGAGTTAGAAAATTTACATGATGATAGATCTTGCATTTTTGCGGCAATAGATGAAGAATCTGCCCTTGAATTCCCTAGAAAAATATCTTGATGACTTAGAATGCTAAAACCCTAGCTCGCTTGACTTGAGATGGAGAATGAATCATGAATGAGTTCAATGAGTTATGAATTAGGGTTTAAAGGCTTGTTTATATAGGAAATCCTCCTAAAATTCCCATTAATTTGATCCCCAAGGCCGACATGAAGGAAAAATAAACTTAAAATCCAAATTTTCCCACCCGAACCTCGAAAATAGCCCAAATGGGACTAAGTCGTCAAGTTGGGCGACTTAGTCCCACCTAGATGGGACTAATTTTCCCAGATGGGTGACTTGGTCCCATAGGGGCTCTTTTGCTAGCTAGATTGTCAGGGAGTGAAGAAGTTAGGTTCTTATGTTGATTTAGTCGGGTATTTAATCAAATTATTCCTTGAGATGTACAATATGGGGTCATAGGGGCCTATTAATGATGATGTAAAGGGTAATTAGGGATAGGGACACAAAGTTCAATGTGAAAGTGTGATTATATACACTTTACAACATTAAAATGAGGTCCACATGGCCTAGGAAAGCACAACATCCAATGTGAATGTGTAAGACACATTACAACAGTAGATTAAGACTAAGTTTAATTTACACGCCTTCTAGATTAGTGTGAGAATACATTTTATAACATTGAATTAGGGTAAATATAGGTTCATTAGATTTAGATGCTTATTAAAAGTCTAGAAAAGCGTGAAATTCATTTATAACACTTTACAACACCTTTACAAGACATGTATTTTATTCATTTTGCTAGGGTCCAAGACCTAATGTGGATGTGTAAAACACCTCACATCATTAAATCAAGCCAAAATCACAATGAGGGCCTAAATAGGAAGAAAAAGTAGAAGGGTTACTTTTTCTATGTCCACATTTAGCCCCCACTTTAGTGAGAGGATGAACTTACTTCAAACTCACACTAAAGTAGACATTCAAGATGGGTCCAATCGTACCAATGCGGATGGAAAAGAATGACAAAGATCAAAGAATCGGTCAAGCCCCTAGGATCCAAGATCCTAATTCGAACTAGCATAAGCAAAAAAGGACACACACAAGGGTGAATGATATGTAGTAAAACAAGATACACGATCATGCAATGGAAAGAACTAGAAGGAAGAGAAGTAAAAAGGTGGATCAAGCTTCGACCATTTGTCCAACACGTTGTGGATCAGATCTAGGTTGTTTTTTGAAATTGAGGCAATAAAATGTTTGGTTGTTCGTTGGGTGAGAAGTCCTAAAAGGTGATAAACATAGACTCATGGCTGGTATGCACTCACACACATGCAGGTGGCTATGGAGAAATTCATGCCTCAGAATGGGCTTCCCGCTCAACCATACCAAAGTTATACCTCCTGATAAATTTAATAAGGTGCCACACAAAAATGATCTTCGAGCTCCATGAGGTAAGCAAAAATTCATACTTGACACTCATAGACATTGTAAATGCAAGATAGTGCAAGGAATTTTCAAAGGGATTTTGCTTAGTTTGTGCAAGGTATCATCTTAGGGAACATTGTGTTTAATGTCTCCAAGAGAGGATGGTCTCATCTTGTTTCCAAGAGAGGACAAGTGCAAGGTCTCATCCTAGGAAACA
>VDFB02281492.1:741875526-741897645 GCA_007258455.2 Sequoia sempervirens | reverse complement strand
TAGAGGGAGTTCTAAGGAAAGAGATTGTAGAGAAAGCATTATTCAGCCTTTGTAACTCATGATATTTTGAGGAATTCCTTAGTTATTTTCTGATAATTTAGGAGCTTTTGGGACCTACTTTGGAGTTCACTCTTTTATGCTTTTATCCTATTTTTAGTTTGATGTTTCATGCTGAGATTTATTTTAATCCTACATATTATGTCTTGAGATGGTGTCTGAAGTGAAGATCTTGTAGTTGAAAAGATTATAGATTGTGAAATTTTATATAGTTTAGGCTTGATTAGTTGTGAGAATTTTATATTTTCCTGCTAAGTTAGAGTCTGGAACCAATTTAATACCTGTCTATAAGAAATTTTTATGCAGTGGCTCATATACCAAAGTTGTTTCCTATGTGCTTAGTGTTGTCAGATTTTCATTGTGGTGTGTTGTTTAAACAAGATATCATCATATTTCTGGTGTATCACCTTGAAAGTTTTAAAGTTTTCAGTCATTTATTATTTAGCTTTCTTCCTACCCCTTTTCCCTTTCAAGTTTAGGTGCATTTAAATGTTTATCTAAATAGGAGTTGGCCTAGAACCCAGAGGTTTAACTTCATTCCAACAGTCCCACATAGAAGTGAATCCAATGTTTCTTCAAGATTGTTGAAACTTGTATAGTTCAGTTTAGGGCACAAATTTTGAGAGCAAACAATTTTGGCACGCCCGATGGGATAGAGTCAGAATTAAAATTCTTAAGTCTTGTTGTTTTGATGCGCTGACAGTGAGCTAATAGCCTTTTAGAGTTTGTTTCTTAAGCATATCTGGCGACTCTGTGTGGAGAAAAGGATCAATGTGTTTGTTTATATGAGAAAAATAGAAACTAGAAGTTCAAAATCTATAGAGTTTTTTCATTTATCTCCTCCAAGAAGAAAAGGGAGAACTCTCAGAAGGACTGTTCCTTCCCCTAGAGTTCAGTCAACACAACCTGGTGTTAGTGACAAGGCACTATTTTCATATGAAAGGAGAAGAAGAAGAGACCCTCTAGCTAGGCGTTCAACATCTCCTACTCTTAGAACAGAACTTTTCGTCTCCTCATTTGGGGCTCTCAATTGTTCAACAAGTAGTATTTCTGCTACAGCAAATACTTCTCAATCAAGTTCAAGTTTTGCTTTAGCAAGCATACCAATGCATTCCAACTCAATGGCAGCACCAAGAGCCTTTACTTTCCTACCATTCAACTAGGGTAATCCCCTTAATCTAGCACAACATGAAGACATTCCATTGGCAGCGTTAAAAGGGTTACCAGATTTTACTGGAGAAGGAAAAGTAACACCTTTTGAACATATCAGAGATGTGGAAGCATTGTGCAATGTGCATCATGTGACACAAGAAAATGTAGCTGTGAGATTGTTGGCTGCATCTTTCAAGAAGGCGTTGGAATGGTTTATAAGCTTGCCGATGGGTTCTATAAGAACATGGGATGAGCTTGGTGATGAATTTACCAAATTTTTTGAGGAAAAATTTGATCACCTATCTTTGGTAGAGTAGTTAACAACCATTAAAAGAGCCCCACAAGAACAAATGACAGATTTCAATATTCGATTTCAAAAGACTTGGAACAAAATACCTGCTACAGTAAGGCCTTCTGTTGATTATGCGATTTTGTACTATTTGAAAAGTTTAAATAGTGATATCTCAGTCATGATACAGTCCATGGGGGGTACTTCTTTACCTCAAGCTTATAGTATAGCTATTAAGGCAAAAAATAACCTCATTCAAGTAGGCAAGATAGCACCTAGGCCACCTATGCCCTACTTCCCTAAAATTCAATCAAATATGTCATTGCAAATGCCATCTTTAGCCCCTTTACCTGTTATTCCAACATTACCCATTGTTGTGAGTCAGGGAGTGTCAACTGCAGGACCATCAAGTGAATTGCAAGAGATCAAGTCTAGTCAGCAGCAGATAGAAAGTATTTTATAGACTATGGGAAATGAGTTGATCAGCATGAAGAAACAGTATCAAGGGGCAAGGCCAAATTTTCAATAGCAAAACCAACAACAAGGTCAAAATGCAAGTCAGTCTTATCAAAACCAAGGATATCAGTATCAACAAAATAGGCAACCCTATCAAGGTGCTTATTAGAGGAAAAATGTTAATCAAAGACCATTCCAATCTTATAATCTAGCTCCTCTTAATGTTGTAAATCCAGTGAAAGATATGGTTCCAACTCATAATAACTTTGTGATAGAAAATGAATGGTGTTATTCATGTAATCAAGCACATAACCCAGCCTTATGCTCAAATGGGATAGTTAATCAGGCACTTATGGTCCAAAATGTTGTTAGTCCACAGCTAGATGCACCTACTAATATACCTGAACAACAATCAGATATACATTCTAATGAGACTGCATTTCTAAATTGGAAAGGTGAAGAGTTATGTGGTGTGAATGGTGATTTAGCAATGCAACCAATACACGAGCTAAGAAAAGAGCTCTAGAGGTGGAGCAATCGGCTGACAAAAACAAGGGGCCTACAACTATAGAAGCATCATCCACACCTATTCCAATTGTACCAAAGAAAACTAATGTCTTACCAATCAATGAGCAGCCTCACAAGAATATAGAACCAGTTGCTGCTAAAGTACATCAGAAGGTTCCTTTAACTGTACCTTACAACATTGTGGACAATATGAAGAAGATGAACGTGAATATGACCATGTGGGACTCCTTAAGCATTCCTAGACAAGCTGATCTGCTTAAAAAATATTATTTGAAGATGCAAATCCTAAACAAGTTATTGTTGATTCCCAAAAGGTCATGATGGCTAATGATGATCAAGGGAAAGTTACTAATCCCAGTAGCAAAGGAAAATATACGATTCAAGGTAAGAACGTGAGATCTCCTCCGTTCTATGTTTCATTGATTATTGGAAGAAATTTAGTGCACAATTGTATGGTAGATAGTGGCGCTACTTGTTTTGTGATACCCAAGAAAGTAGTTGATCAATTAGGTTTAAAGTATGAACCTTTAGAAAATGTAGTAGTCCAGCTCGATGGATCATCTGTTAATACAGTGGGTCTTATCAAAGATGCTAGCTTAACTCTGCATGCTTGCCCTAATTTTTCAATTTCCCAAGACATTTATGTAGCAGATTTGCCTTCGTATTTTGGGTTATGTTTTTCAAGAGAGTTCATGGCTAAAATAGGGGGATACCTTTCATCTGACTGGTCTCACATGTTGTTTCGTACTAGGTATGGAACTAAAGTTACCATTAAGTCTGAGCTACTTGCAAAAGACAATATAGAACCCTATATACCTAGTGCAATAAATGCCAATTGCATAATTTTTGAACAAGATAAGCATGTTGTTGTCTTTGATCCTTGTACTTTTGTTGATGATATTCCTAATATACTTTTAGATGAGTGGGCGACAGGCCAAACTTCTAGTGTTGAAAGTGACTTGGTGTTGGATGTTGGTATGGGTAATTACATGTTTCAAGAAGTTGACATAGTAATGCCTAACTTGGTTAAAAGGTCAGAGAATGATTGTGATCAGCAGAGGGAAGTTTGGGAAATATATTTTGATGGCTCAAGGAGCAGGCATGGTGCTGGTGGGGGTGCATTATTGGTTTCCCCAACATCTGAAAGATATTATGCAGCATTTAGATTTTCATTTTTGTGCACTAATAACACAGCAGAATATAAAGGTCTTATTCAAGGGATGGAATGGGCGAGGAAACGTGGAATTAAATGTTTAAAGGTGCATGGGGATAGTGAATTGATAGTAAATTAGGTTAGAGGTCTGAATGTTGTTAAAAATGATGTTCTTAAATTGTATAAGCATAGGGTTTGGGACCTCATAGAGGATTTTGAAGCTTTCAATATCATTTCAATTCCAAGAAATCAGAATCAACATGCTGACAAGTTAGCAGCTATGGGGGCTTAGTTTGACATCCCGAACAACTTAAGGAAAGAATGTAATCAGCAGCACATCAAGGTTATTATCAGGCCTTCAGTGCCCGATAACAATGTTAACTGGCAGGTCTTTGAGAGTGATGAGAAAATTTTGTAATTTCTGCTTGAAGAGGATGTGTTTGCATCATCAAACTAGGATAAAATTAAACAGCAGTATGGAGACCAGGTACTGCAATTAAAGAACAACAAGTTGCCTAAGGGTTTGGTCACCTTAGAAAGTATTTTCAACTTCGATGATCAGGCTAAAAGTAACAAATCCAATTTACTGGTTCAACAAAATCATTAAGAGGACTTAGAAATTGCACCCAAGAAAAGCCTCAAGATAGGAAAAATAAACACTATTGCTAAAAAGCAGTCTTTTCTGCAATTATTCCAAGAATTCATTGACATATTTGCTTGGGAGTATGGAAATTTGAAGGGATTTCATCCACGTCTTGCACAGCATACAATAGAATTGGAGCCAATAGCCAAACCCATAAGGTTGAAACAGAGGCCAGTTAATCCCAAATTGGAGCCATTAATGCAGAAAGAAGTTTTCAGACTTATTGAAAGTGGGATTATCTTTCCCATCAAGCATACTAGCTGGGTTGCAAATCTAGTTCTCGTCAGGAAGAAAAATAAAGAGCTCAGATTATGCGTAGACTTCAGAGATTTGAACAAAGCTTCTTTAAAGGATAGACACCCTCTTCTATCTATGGAGCAGATTCTCCAATGTGTTTCAGCTTCTGAACGTTTTTCTTTATTGGATGGATATTCTGGTTATAACCAGATTTTGGTAAAAGAAGAAGATTAATTTAAAACTGCATTCACCATAAAGTGGGGCACAATGGCATACAAGAAAATGCCATTTTGTTTGTCTAACGCTGGAGCAACCTTCCAAAAGGCTATGGATGGCCTTTAGCAACTTAATGTATAAGTTTGTTTTAGTATACCTTGATGACATCACTGTCTATTCCAAGAAGACAGTAGATCACATTGACCATTTGAGGCAGATTTTTGAACATTGTCAAGAGTTTGGCATATCATTGAATCCCAAGAAATGTGTTTTCTCTATTCATGAAGGACAACTTCTTGGGTATGTAGTATCTAGGAAGGGAATCACTGTGGATCCTGAAAGAATTGCAACAATCTTGGAGCTGCCTTTACCTCAACATAAGAAAGGACTTCAGAGTTTCATTGGTCATATTAATTTTGTCAGAAGGTTCCTGCCTAATATAGCAACCTTGTTAAAACCCCTTACAGCTATGTTAAAAAAGAAAGCAGATTTTAAATGGACCCGAGAAGCAAAAGATAGTTTTCAGTTGATCAAGGAGAAGTTAGCTTCAGCCCCAACATTAGTTAACCCAGATTTCAGCAAGGATTTTACCTTGTATGCTTTTGGCAGTTTTGATGTAATTTCTACAATTTCGGTGTAGAAGAATGTAGAAGGGTTGGAGTAGCCCATTGCTTTTTTCAGCAAGGGTCTGGAAGACTATGAGTAGGAGTATACCTTCGTAGAAAAACATGTGCTGGTTGTTGTGAGAAGTTTGAAGAAATTTAGACATCTGTTGTCTCACAACAAAATTCATCTACAAGTGGCACATTCTAGTGTGAAATAATTTTTACTCAGCAAAGATCTAAATGAAAAATGGGCTGGATGGATCACAAGAGTTATGGAGTACGATGTGGATATTCAGGTCACCAAGTTGGTGAGGGGAAAGGGTTTATGCCAGTAGCTGGCTAACGAAGACATTTCAACATTAAAGGGTGAACAAGACTCAATTTTGGTTAATGTTGGGATAGCAGATAATGAAACTACCAGCTGGTTGCAGGAGATGTCACATTTCTTGAGAACTGGGGAATGTCCACCTAATCTGAATAGAATGAAGAGGGGGTACTACCGACTTCAGTCTATTCCTTTCCTCTTGATTGATGATGTATTATATAGGAAAGATCATAGTGGAGTACTGCTCAGGTGTGTTGATAATGATCAAATGGATCAGATATTACATGAGTTCCATGACGGACCTTCTGGAGGTCATTATGCTGCAAAGACAACAACATATAAAATTTTAAGAGCAGGCTATTATTAGCCTAATTTGTTTAAGGACACACATACATATGTCAGGAGATGTTCCAAATGTGCCTTGTTTTCAGGCAAAGAAAAACTTGTTGCTTTGTCATTGTAACCAATTCAGATAGAGCAGTCGTTTATGAAGTGGGGAATTAACTTCATAGGGGCAATCAATTCACCCTCAAGTGCAAACCATCGGTGGATTATTACAGAAATAGAATATTTTACACGATGGACAAAAGCTTTGCCTCTAAAGGAAGCTAATGAATTAGCAGTGCTGAATTTTTATGAAGATATTGTTCCCAGACTCAATAATTTCTAACAATGCCCTGGCATTTGTTGGTTTGAAAGTTGTTGATTGGGCATTAAAGAATGGAATTTACTTGAATACAAGCTCCAACTATTATCCTCAGGGCAACGGACTTGCAGAGTCCACTAATAAAAATCTGATTAACATTATCAAAAGGATACTTCAAAACAATCAGAGGGATTGGCATGCCAAACTGAAGACTACTTTTTGGGTAGATAGAATTACCCCTAAGAAGGTGATTGGGAACTCATCTTACATGCTGGTGTACAGTAAAGAAGCCAAGTTACCTATTTCTATTTAGTTACCTACCTTGGATATTGCCAGTTAGCTAGTCTTGTTTGAGCATACTGATCCACTTGCCTTAAGATATACTCAGTTGATGGAGTTAGAAGAAACTAGAAATAAGGCTATGAAGAACATGGAACGTCAGCAAATTTTGACTAAAAGAACATTTGATAAGAAAACTAGACCAAGATATTTCATGGTGGGAGATCTTGTGCTAAAATGGGATGTTCTAAAGAGCAGGTCGAGCCATCACACCAAGTTTGACAACATGTGGACGGGTCCATTTATTATTAAATACTGCAAAGAACACAATGCTTACCAATTGGCCACAACTGAAGCTGAAGTGCTTTCTATCCTAGTCAATGGGATACACCTCAAGCCTTATTTTAAGGTTTGATAAGTTCCTCCTTGTGCATGCTTTAGGTTAGATTTCATGCATTCAATAAGTGTTGTTACACTTTAGTTTAGTTGTTGTTACATTCCCTAAGTGTTGTCCCAGCACAGTAAATAGTTTCATTTCATTTTTTTTCCCTATTTTCAATAAATTTCTAGGGACCTGTCTTATTCTATAAGTCTCAAGTGAGTTACAGCCATGTACAAAATTTCCCTAGGTCTATTTCTGAGATTTTCTAATGACTCCATGCCCAATGGACAAGTTTAGGCTACTAGTTTTCATGTTTAGTGAGCAAACATCCAGCAAAAGTCGCCATAAATGTTACCCGATTTTCACCCACGGGCTCAATTAGGCAAGGCAACCTATGTTTTCAAGTGTTCATGAAGACCAGATGGAGGAACATTTGCATCAAGGTTACATATTTTCTAACTTGTTTACTTCTTGTGTAGTTGTAGGGGAAAATTATGTTTTAAATTTGGCACATGGATTAAATGTGGCTCCCATAAGGGTTGAGCCCAGCATGCAGGTGTTCGATTTTCATTGGGAAGGTCTTCATCTGATGCATTTGAGAACTAATGGAGGAATTTTTTTACAGGGTTAATCATACATCTAATGCTATTTCACAAGGAAGTTTGTTGGAAAGTATGCCTCAATCGGATCTAGCATAAAACTCCTCAAAGAAGAAGTCGTTGAGACCAGCTGAATGTCTTGCCAACTAGCAGTGTGTTATATTCATTTGAAATCCTCAGGTCCCCGAGACATTTTGGTGGCCATGAGTTTTTCTATCTCTCTCTGATCGAAGACTTCTCACCAATGGTTGTTCACAAGGTTAGCGTCGGGGAGAGTGGTGCCTTCGTTGTAATGTCTCACTGACGGGGTGAGGTCTTGTCGAAATGAAATGGTCTCAGTGTAATGTTTTGCACTCGGTATGACCTTTGGCCAACAAATGAATCTCTCACCGACTGGAGGAAGTCCCGTTGAAGAAGTTGAGCTCGGGGAGATGTCTCGCCGACAGGGTGGACTCTTGCCGAAATGGTTTGAGCTCGGGGAAAGGAAGTCTCGCTCGCTATGACCTCCTACCGACTAAGGGGAGTCTTGCCTAAGGTTTGTGCCTTCAGTGTAAGGTCTTGTCGACTGAGGGGAGTCTCACCGAAAGTATAGTGGCTCGGTGTAACATTTTTCCGACCAACGATGGTCTTGCCGAAGGCGATAGTCTGGTCGAATGATTTGTGATTGCTATGATGTCTCCCTGACTTGTTGTGGTTTCGCCGAAAGGGTATATGGATATTGATAAGACTCTTGGCCGAGGGGTTTTCATTCGCTATGATGTCTTGCCGATGGTTTTAACTCTTCGGTGTGACTAATGGGAACACGCTATGACCTCCTGTCGACCAAGTGATGTCTTGCTGAATGCGGATGTTTTGCCAACGGAGGAACACAACAGTATAACTCTTAAGGACTCACTATGATGTATGGTCGATAGCGATAATCTGGGCGACAATTTTGGGATATCGATATAACTTTTATAGCTCGATATGAGGTCTTTCCGATAGTTGTGTGTTATGTCGATTGCTGCTATGAAGTATAATTGCATCGGGGAGACACGACTAGTGTCTCACTGACATGTGATTCTGTTTGAAGAAATTTTGACCGTCTGAAGATCCTACGTGGTGTATGTTCAACCAATCAGAGGAGGCTAAAGGAAAACCATTGGAAATTTGACTATGACTATTCTTGTGAGGAAGATCAACAGAGCATAAATGATATCGATCTACTTTGAGATCGAAGGTGATCAATCGGCTTGGTGAACAATGGTGTGGGGATCTAACATAAAAATCAGATGCTGTCTCTCAAGGGGGTCAACTTGCAGAAGGATCTAAAATGATAGAAAAGTCGAAGGGGAAGGAGCTGCGAGTCTCAGTAATAGTTGTGATGTCTACTCGCAAAGGTAGATCGACATTAATGATAGTGCTTCAGAACATTCAAAGCAGCTCTGCAAGGAAGTTCCAGGGTGGACATGGAGGCCAGAAGTTAATGTGATGGTTGCAAAAGATCTAAAAGGCCATCCCTGTAGCAATCCTTCACCGACATGGACACGGGGGATGCACATTGAATGCAACATTAACTTTATTCTAAAAGATCTAAGGGTCGATGTGTTTAGGAACAGACTCATTTTTGTAAACCTTAGGGCAGAGGCCAACACTTTTTAGTTTTGGTTGTATATATGGCATTTTTGGCCTCTTTGTAGAGGGAGTTCTAAGGAAAGAGATTGTGGAGAAAGCATTATTCAACCTTTGTAACTCATGATATTTTGAGGACTTCCTCACAGTTATTTTCTAATAATTCAGGAGCTTTTGGGACCTACTTTGGAGTTCACTCTTGTATGCTTTTATCCTATTTTCAATTTGATGTTTCATGCTTAGATTTATTTTAATCCTACATGTTATGTCTTGAGACGGTGTCTGAAGTGAAGATCTTGTAGTTGAAAAGATTATAGATTGTGAAATTTTATATAGTTTAGGCTTGATTAGTTGTGAGAATTTTATATTTTCTTGCAAGTTAGAGTCTGGAACCAATTTAATACCTGTCTATAAGATATTTTTATACAGTGGCTCATATACCGAAGTTGTGTCCTATGCGCTTAGTGTTATCAAATTTTCATTGTGGTGTGTTTTTTAAACAAGATATCATCATATTTCTGGTGTATCACCTTGAAAGTTTTAAAGTTTTCAATCGTTTATTATTTAGCTTTCTTCCTACCCCTTTTCCCTTTCAAGTTTAGGTGCACTTAAACGTTTATCTGAACAGGAGTTGGCCTAGAACCTGGAGGTTTCACTTCATTCCAACAGTCCCACATAGAAGTGAATCCAACGTTTCTCCAAGATTGCTGAAACTTGTATAGTTCAATTTAGGGTGCAAATTTTGAGAGCAAACAGTTTCCAAGAGAGGAAATCGCAAGAAAAAGAAAATCGCACAATGAAATGTGAGTGTCAATGTATGCCCCCACTTTAAAGTAATTGTAAACACCATAACTATGAGAAATTTCTTTAAATTAGAAGAAGACACGAGAGCTTATTCGGAAATCCCAATGCCAAGTCATATATTTCCAATAAGCTACATCGTGAAAAAGGTAGTATGTCACATGCGAGCCAACTTAAGGAATGTTGTCCACATCCCAAGCTTGCTCTTATGTTCATGAAATGTTATTAGCTAGCCAAAAAAGGCAATGACAAGTGACATATGAGGACAAGGCTACCTAACCCCTTGCCCCTACTTAGTGCAAGACAAGGGTGAGCCAAAATGATTGATGCTAAAGTGAAAATCAATATCAATTAAAGGGATTAGGTTCCCTTGCATAAGGGAGAGAACCAATTTAAAGAACATCATCCCCGCTTACTAAACATAGAAAACTCAAAGAATATTCACATTTCCAATTAAGGATATTGATACAAGATTCATTTTCACATAAGAATAATGAATCAATATATATATGTTAATAAGATTTCTCCAAGGCAATTACAATGTCGAATGTAATTACACCAAGTGGTGTTACAACATCTATTTCAATGTTACAAATATAAGTGCATATCAATGATTACTTCAAGTTTACAATTGGCTATGCAAGCCATACAAAGTAAAACAAGAAATGTATATAAGTATCCATATGATGAGGAATCCTCGGTGCTCGACAGCCATAACATTGTTTTGTCTTCCGCAAAGCCAAGACCAAGAGTGGGTCCAGGCGCCTTTTCCACCCAACCACGAAGCATAATACTTCCCCGAATTTCTTCCTAGCTCGAAGAAAACTCTGGCCCTGTGCGAGGAGCCTAACAACCTGGAATAGAGAAGTAGGAGGGAACTCTCGATGCAAGCCTGATGCCTATATGCAATCTTAATCTAGAATGACATATCTCTTGCATGCAAGATGTGGCAGAGACTAATATCAATAATTTCTAGGCTTTTAGATTCCATCTATTTCACTGGTGCATATGCTTGGCCAAGCAATAAAAGTAAAAAAAAGTGATAGTTTTGAAAAAGAAAACTATCATCTCTGAAAATCCACACTCGGCATCCTGTCCCGAAAGTGGTTTCATAAAAGAAATACATGTAGCATAATTTTCTCAAGTTTATAATATTTCAAGCATTTTCTAACCATTCAGCTCTTTCTAGTACAGTTTTATCTTCATGTTCACATAAATCTCTTCATAAATTTGCTTAAGATTCAAGCATTCACAAAATAAAAAGTTCTTTTGGACACACACGCATTTAACTTCAATGTTTGCTTTACTTATCACATATCCTTCTAGGTTACAAATGCAAAAGAATCAATATCTATAAGTAGGATAAGTCGTCTAAAATTAATTTGCATCCAACAACTATGTAATTCAACAATTTCTTAATATTTCAATCGTAAATAGAAATGTATGCATTTATATGTCCTTCAATATTGAGCGCAAAACTCTAATAATCTATTCTCAATAACAAACTCCAATTTCATGATTATATCTAAATAGAAGTAATACAGGTTATACTTATAAATAAGTTCTCTAATTGTTATACAAGTTTTCGATTTTGCTAACAAGGAAATATCCATTAAATAATTGTTCCAATGCAATTAACAATCCAACTATTTAATTCTACATTTTAAATACTATTCAATTTACTTATGTTTCAAATAGAGAAAAACAATTAGATGAGTGTTATTCCTATTTTGTTGTATCAGATTAAAGTATTCTCTCTAATAAAATTCAGTCTATGTATATATATGTATATATATTTATATACTCATAAATATATATACATATATATTTATATTTTTAGGAAAGTCTCCAATCTAAAACAAAAACAGAAATATATTCATATCATTTATATTCGGAAAGAGATTCATTAAAAATAGAATGAAAATCTCAAATTATGTGTAGATATCATTTATAATCAAATTACATTCAGCAAAAACAAAATTCTAAATATATAAATTTTACAGATGTTTTTGTATTTACGAACAGATATACACATTTACACATAAATTTATGTATATATATACAGCCTCTCATAGTATGCAGATATCTCAGCATATATGTATTAATACACCATAAAATTCAGAAAACATGCACAGCCATATGGATTTCATAAATTCCAAGTCAGAGACAAGTTATAAAGGAATAAACGAATCGAGCAAGTTTAAGTTTAATGTTTGAAAGATTGCAGTTTAAGAAAAGAATACATGGGGAAGGAGTGGAATGAAGAGGCGACTGCCCCCTCATGGCGCGGCCACTGTGGGAGGGCAACGCCCTCTCCACAGCGCCTCCTCTCATGTAGTTACAGGCTGCCAAACACTTTGCTTATATGTATATATAATTTTTTAAAGTTTCTGCTATTATTTTTAATGATTCCCACAGCCGCTTCAGATATTTACATATATATATCAGCATTATATATATATATATATATATATACAATGTTGTGTATAATATATATATATATATATACACACAATGTTGCTGAGTACAAATTGGTAAATTCGATCATTTTAATGAAAATATAAAAGAAGTTTTTATAATACAAGTGTGTTTTTTGTACAAAATACTGGAAGCAGCCATAAGATAAAATAATATACACATTTGTATATATATAAATTTATATATATGTATATATTATAAAGGGAAATAAGAAAAGAAATAAAATACAAACTAGTATAGCCACGAATCTTAATTTTCTTACAGAGATAGATGATTTTAAACTTCAGAAACAGAGAAATTCAATCCTCACATAAACAATAATTTATTTGCACATTCGGAAATCTAAACACATTGGAGAAACTCTAAAAACCTGGAGAGATCACTATCCTTGTTGATTTTGCTCTAGTTATGTTGTCCTTTCCCAATCAGTTCCTCTTCTTTTCCCAAGTTATATCCAATTCTACTGTTCTTGTTTTGCATCCATTTTTTTGTTTTTCAGAGAGAAAGAAGAAAGATAACAGTAAAAAAAAATTTACAGCATTAATCCTTTTGTTGAGATATAAGAGTTTTTATAAACTTTTTATTAATTTCTTCCTCCTTTTTTCAGTTTTATTTTGCTTTGTTTTCTTTTTTTTCTTTCTAATTTTAATCATTTTTTCTCATATTTTTCTAACTTTTTATGTCTTTTATCTTATCACTTTGTTTTCAAAAATATTCTCATATTCCATTTTATTCTAAGTTTTCCAATAAATCTAAATTTAAAAGAAAGCAAGATTTGTTTTCTAAACAACACATTATCCTTAATTTAATAAAACAAATAACATCTTAATTCTCAAATAAAGCAACAACTAAAAATATACTAAACTAATTATTTTATTTCTATGCATTTTAATTTACCACTAATTATTTTATTTCTATGCATTTTAATTTACCATTAATTAATTTAAATAAACATTGCAAAGTAAAACAATATAAATAGTTAATTAAATAACATCCTAAATGTAATTTATATGTTACTAAGTGGTGTGTGCGTGCGAGAGGATCCGTTCCAACTTAACCCTACCAGGTGGCTAACCTCCTCTACCTCAACCACACTCTTGGTCTTCGAAAAACCTGCATCTCATATAAACTCAGGCACCCATTAATAGATTAGTGTCCAAAAAATATAAATCAAAGAAATACAATTCATCATTCTCTATGTTATATCATTTGAATTTAAATAATAATCATCACATTTCATTTTTCTAGAATAAAATAACATTTATTTATTCTTTCTTTCAAATATCACACACTTATTCTACCACACATTCATATTTCAGTTCTATATAAAGTAAGATCAAGCGGTACCAAAGTTTGAGACTTGACAACCAAACTCCTTAAGATGTTGGATTTTAATACTCAAAGCCTAGCATTCATTAGTAGAATGATTGTGAACTCTATGATAGGCATAGAATGAAGTCTTGTAATATATTTTTTATCGAGTTCTTGGAGGGAGGGATATCAAGTGATCTTGGAGGATTCTCGACAAGATACCCTCTTGATCGATTGTAGAAGGTGTTCCTATAGTTTGCAACAAAGATATCTCTCACTTAGATGTACAAGATGTCATATCTACACAAGACTCATTATATTGCGAGATTTTGTTCTCTCCCTTGTAGGAGGGTGTAAAATCTAACGAACTTAAATCATTAATGTTTTGCAAGATGACATTGACATTAAGCAAAGATGTCTTTGTTTGTTTCATTTCTTTCAAAGGATGACAATCAAGAACACTAGTGTCTATCAGCTTAGGATGTACTACTATTAAAGTCATCTTAGAAGGATTTTTTGTGATAGTGTTGATGTTGAGTAAAGGCTTGGTTATTTCTATCAAAGGACAATAACCAAGACCATGAGTTGTTTCTTGTGTTTTAGGATCGATGGGGACACATAAACCTTGCTCTCTAGCACCACATCCTTTTCCATTATATCCAAGTTGTTTAATAAGATCATAACCTTTTCCATAAATATTTTTCATTTCTTTTGGATCGAGTGGTTACTCGTGATGAATTTTATTGAATTTCGTTGTGTAGTTTGTTTTCTTGTGTTCTAAAGTGGTTGAGGTGGATGCTTTTGAAGTTTCTTCTAAGTTTTGTGTGGACATGAATGCTTTGTCATTTCCCTTGTTTGAATTTTTTTTTATGATTTTGTATTCGCCCATGACTGTTGTTGTGAAATCTAAGGAACCCCAATCATCGGCTAATAGCTTCATGACTTGTTCAGTTTGTTTTTCGTTGTCACTTTGGTGCATGGGTTCCACTTGTGTGGTTGGTCTTAATGTGTTCAAGGGATTTACTTTGTTTTTCTCAAGTTGTAAGACACTATAAGGCCCAGGATCAACATCAAGTGTGTACACTTTGTTGTTGTAGATCTATTTCATTTTACGATGAAGAGTAGAAGGCACCACATTCATTGCATGAATCCACTATCTGCTTAAAAGAAGATTACATGAAAGTTCATGAGGCATAACATGGATTGGTGTATCCAATGTGGCCTTTTCAACTATAAGAGGTAAAGTGATTACCCCAAGCAGTTTCTTTTCAATATTGTCAAATCCCTTAAGAGATAAAGAATCAGGTTGAATATTTGATTTAGCAATGCCAAGCCTATCCAAAAGGCGCACACTACACACATTAAGGGAAAAGTTGGTATCAACAAGAATTCTCTTTATCCCTTTTTATTTGTATTGAGTGATAATCATGAAAGCATCATTTTTTTTTTGCACTTCCAAAGAGGGGATTTCACTTTGGTGGAAAACAATGTCAGTGTTTATTCCCTGAACCATGGCTGCTATGTCATTTGGTTGCACATTAGAAGGGACAGGAGCTTGTTGTAAGGCTGCTTTAATCATGTTGTGATAATGAGGGGAGGCTTGAATAAGGTCCCATAATGATATCTTAGCATGAGTATTCTTAAGTTGCTCAACAAGATCATACTCCTTTGCACGAGGAGGACCTGGTAGGATAAGGTTAGGTAGGATAGGATTAGGCAAAGGTAATAGTGTCGGGGTTGGTTGTGGTGGTTGCGGATTGTTTCTAGTGTTATATGTATGAGGAACGGTATTATGGCTCAGTTGTTGTGAAACATTTTTGTTAGGTGGGTAAAGGACAAGTTCAAGTTTGTTTTGAGTTTTAGGTTTGTGTGAAGGGGGTAAAGGATGATTTGAGGTTGAATAATATTAACATCCCTTGGTGAATGAGAGTCTAAAATGGGCTCTTCATCTTCTTCTAAGGGCATAATATCATTATTGTCAATGTTATCCTTGTGTTGCATCATGATATCCTCCCTAGGAGGAGGGTTGTTAGGAGAACTACAATGAAATTGTTCTTGACATTCAAGGATTGGTTCTTCTAAAATAACTTCATCGCAAGTAAGGGAGTTATCAATGGTGGGAGTTTCTTGTTTATCTATAATGAGGAGATTGGAAGAAGACTATATTTGATTGTCATGCTTCTCTAAGGTCTCATTCTCTTGTTCCATATTATTTACCCTGGAAGGAGAGGTTGTAATTTTTGCATCCATGGTTACATTTTGTAAATCAATGTCATTACAAATAGGGGAGGCATCAAGAGAATGACAACTATGATTTCCATGCTCACCAAATAGATCTCCCCATAGGATAGGAACATTAGGGAAGGGAGGGACAGTATTCTCATGACTCTCATCCATTGTGTTTTCCAGCATCAAATCATCATCTTCATGGCTATGAGAGATACTAGGAGAAGAACAAGTATGATTATCATGATCATTTATAAGTTCATTTTGTTGGACCATAATGTTTTGCAAAATAGGATAGGTAGGGAAATGATCATAAAGAGGGTTATCATAGATCTTAAAGGTTTGCTTATCGAACACCAACATATCCTTATCACTATCACAAGAGGAGAGGATGTTAGGAGAGGAACATAGATAGGTTTAAATGGTCTATTGTTGTGTTGTGTGATCGTCATGATTACTTATTATTATGTCCTTGCTTTTAGTAATGTTTTGACTAATAGGAGAGGTAAGAGGAGAGAAACAACTCGGGTTTTCAAAACTCTCATCAATTAGTTCTTCCAACACTATAATATCTTCTTCACAAGTAGGAGAGATAATAGGAGAAGAAAAAATGTGATTGTTATGATTATCCAAGGTTTCTTTCACTAGACGAACTTCACCCATAGAAGGGAAACTAAGAGAGGGATCAATGATGAACAAAAAGAGAGGGGAAAGGACCTCATATTCATATGCACCTAACAAAAATTTCTTACACACTCAATAAGATCTAAAAATAAAACATGAAATGTGATAACTATAGATTTTTGTAATGAAAACATGATGTAATGATTAGTCTACAAAATTAAAATTTAACCATGCTAAAGCAAACATGCAAAAGGGAAATACAATTTTTCAAATTTTAAGGATGACAATTGACTTATTATGCTATGTAACAATGTGACAATGCAAATTTGAAATTACGCCATGCATAAAATGAGCTAATTTAAGCTAGATCTAATGAAATGCACATTACAGAAACTTAGCCAACTGATATAGATAGGTAATGGCAGTAAACAGAAGCTTAAAAATAGGGTTTTCAATGTCGTGAAAGGCAGTATCAAGGGTGAAAAGGGACTAAGTCACCCAAGGTAGTGAATTAGTCCCAATAGGGATTTTTTTCAAAAGATTTAGATTTTGTTGATGGATTTTGATGTTTTCTATGTTGTATGATAAAAATACAGAATTTCAAAAAAAATTAATGATTTGAGATGCAAAAATGCAGCCTATATGCACTTTCACTAATGGAAAATTTGAAATCCTAGAAGTCAAAATAATCAATGCAAACCCTATTGCAAAGTTAATGCAAGATAATTCTAGGATGATGATGGACTCTAAATCAAAAAAGAAGGTGTTTAAAAGTTGGGTTCACCAAAATGTGGACAAAGATTTTGGCACCTCAAGGCTCTCTAACACTTCTAGGGTTTTTCACCTAAAAGGAGAGAGGTAGGCCAAAATGTGCAATGTCCCCACTCAAGAATAATGAAATATGGATGAAATATGTCTAAATTAAATGATCTAAATGTAGAAAATTGGTAAAATATATTGATTATTAAATGAAAAGCAAATAAATGCACCTTGTTTGAAAACACAGTGATGTATGCAAAAAGACCTAGAAATGTAAACAAACAATAACAAAGATGAATGAAACTAAAGAGGTGCACCTAGAAATGTGTTGCAGACTAGAAATGTTGTTGATTCTAAAATTTTGACCTACTGGGACACTTATGCGATTCTGAGCGACCTCTAGTCCTAGATCTAGAAAACTACATCAGAGCCCATTTAAGCCAAATGGGTATCCAAATCTATAGAAAACTCTGAAAAACATGTGCAGTGGGACTAAGTCACCACTGTTGATGACTTAGTCCACTTTAGCTTTTCTGAAAATCTGAAAGTGGAAACGGAAAATCTCGGTCTGTACTTTCTACTCCTCTAGGTGTCTAGTTTTGAAACTCTTATTTTTGGCATTGTAAGTGGCTTTTTGTGGATATTTTGACTTATTCAATAAGGAGATGTCTTCAACAACTTTGCAACTTGTTCTTCAATGATTTTCAAACCCTCAAGATACCTATATTTGCAAACACACAAAGAAAGAAAGAGAAATGTTGAATGCTAGAGCATGGAGGTTTGCCTTGGTCAAACCCCTTTTAGGTAATTAACCAAAATGAAGAAATAATGTAATGAAGCATGGAATAATGGAGTTATAAACTTTCCATGATGATAGATCTTGATTTTTTGCAGCAATAGATGAAGAATCTTCCCTTGAATTCCCTAGAAAGATATCTTGATGACTTAGAATGCTATAACCCTAGCTCGCTTAACTTGAGATGGAGAATGAATGATGAATGAGTTGAATGAGTCATGAATTAGTGTTTAAAGGCTTGTTTATATAGAAAATCCTCCTAAAATTCCCATTAATTTGATCCCTAAGGATGACATGAAGGAAAAATAAACTTAAAGTCCAATTTTTCGCGCCCAAACCTTGAAAATAGCCCAAATGGGACTAAGTCACCAAGCTGGGCGACTTAGTCCCACCTGGATGGGAATAATTTTCCTAGATGGGCGACTTGGTCCCACAAGGGCTCTTTTGCCAACTGGATTGTCAGGGAGTAAAAAAAATAGGTTCTTATGTTGATTTAGTCAGGTATTTAATCAAATTATTCCTTGGGATGCATAATATGGGACCATAGGGGCCTATTAATGATGATGTAAAGGGTAATTAGGGCTAGGGACACAAATTTCAATGTGAAAATATGATTAAATACACTTTACAACATTAAAATGAGGTCCATGTGGCCTAGAAAAGCACAACATCCAATGTGAATGTGTAAGACACATTACAATAGTAGATTAAGACTAAGTTTAATTTACAAGCCTTCTAGATTAGTGTGAGAATACATTTTATAACATTGAATTAGGGGAAAGATAGGTCCATTAGATTTAGATGCTTAATAAAATTCTATAAAAGTTTGAAAGTCATTTATAACACTTTACAACACCTTTACAAGACATGTAATTTATTCATTTTTCTAGGGTCCAAGACCTAATGTGGACGTGTAAAACACCTCACATCATTAAATCAAGCCAAAATCAAGCCAAAATCACAAGGAGGGCCTAAACAAGAAGAAAAAGTTAAAGGGTTACCTTTTCTGTGTCCACAAGTAGAATCATGCATATGAGTGAGAAAGGTATCAAAAATCATTCACTCTAAGAAGTTATTGCCAGGCTTGAAACATATTAACATGGATTTCTATGAAAGTTGTGTTTATGGGAAGAAAAAGAGAGTGATATTTCTCAAAGATGAGAAAAATAGGATGATAAATTGGAGCTTTTGCATACAGATGTGTGGGGACAAGATCAGGTATCTTCTCTTGTTGGCTCTTGTTATTATGTCACTTTTATAGATGATGCAACCAGGAAAACTTAGTTGTATATCTTAAAACAGAAATAAGAATGTATTTGAAACTTTTAAAAAGTGAAAAAGATTGGTTGATAATGAGACATTGGAAATTTTTAAAGTGTCTGAAGTCTAATAATGGAGGTGAGTATTACAATAGACAATTTGAAAATTATTATTCAGATAATGAAATTCATAGGCAGAAAATAGTTCTAGGAACTCCACAAGAAAATGGTGTGGATGAGAGAATGAACAAAACAATAATGGAGCATGCAAGGATCATGAGGTTGCATGTTGGGGTGCCTTTACATTTCGGGTAGAGGCTATACATACTGTTGATTATTTAATTAATAGAGGGCCTTTAGTTCCTTTGGGTTGTGGTATTCCAAAGAAGGAGTGGAAAGGTAAGAAGGTGAGTTATTCTTTTATAAAGACCTTCAAGTGTGAATCTTTGTACATGTTGATCTTGATAATAGATCCAGAAGATAAATATAAAAAGTGTATTTTTGTTAGATATTGAATAGATGATTTTGGTTACAAGTTATGGTATTTTAATAATCAAAAAATTATTAGAAGTAGGGATGTTATATTCAACGAAAAGGTTGTGTATAAGGATCAACCACGAGAAAAGAAGCATGAACAAGAAAAAAGAGAATATGTGTTGTTGGATGATATTCTAGAGAATAAAATTCAATTTGGACCTAATGGTCAACAACAACAAGAAATATGCTAATAGTGGCATAGTATGATGGTTAAATTGTTGTGGTGTTGTTCTTCGCATCAAGGTTCAAACCCCTATGGGGTGTAATTGTTGAATGTTTACCCCTTAAAAAAAAATTAAAAAAAGAACAACAACAAGAAATACCACAGACTCCTACAAATGTTAGACATTCTCTAATGGTAAGTAGACATCCCTAAATATTTTCTCCTTCGTTATATTTTATTTTATTAACTGATGTTGGTGAATCAGAAGGGTATGAAGAAGCTATGTAGGTGGATGCCAAGGAATAGTGGGAGAGAGGAATGAAAGAAGATATGGATTCCTTGTTGTAAAGTCAAACTTTTGATTTAATCAAGTTATCTACAAGTAAAAGAACTTTTCCAAATAGACGGGTTTACAAATTGAAAGGAGGAGGAAAGAAAAGATATAAGGATAGACTCATGGAAAAAGGATTTGTACATAAGAAAGGTATTGATTTTAATGAAATATTTTAGAACTTTGATTATAAAAATGACTTCAATTGGAACTATTTTAATTATTGTGGTTGCAGAAGATTTATATCTTGAACAACTATATGTGAAAATAATGTTTCTCCATGGAGATTTGGAAGAAGAAATCTATATGCAACAACCACAGGAATAAAAATTTAGAGGTAAGGAGGATTTAGCATGAATATTAAAGAAGAGTTTGTATGGCATGAAGTAAGCACCTTGGCAATGGTATTTAAAATTTGATATTTTTATGGTTGAACAAGGTTACAATAGGTGTCATTTTGGCCATTGTGATTATCTTAAGAGGTTGGATAATGGTAGTTATATTATCATGTTCTTATATTTTTATTTCATGCTTATTTTTGATAAAATAAGTAGAATTTATAGGGAATTGGACCCAAACAAAAAATTCCACAAAGGACAGAGAGTCAATAGAGCAAACAGGGTCGATGGCCATATGCTAGTGACAACAAACTAATAGCTAATTAACAACAGGGTAAAATTTTCAAGGTAAAACATAAAAACATAGAGAAACACCCTACTTAGCAAGTTTTTCCCAATCCTCCTTAACAAATTTAAATATATCATAGTTTTGAGAGCTTGCACTAGGCTATGTGGTATTTTCATGATTTTTTATTTCTTCCTAAAGCATCAATCCTAGAGTAACTTTTGAATGGTGGATGACCTTTAGGGTGAGGTAGGTCAGACCATTAAGTTTCCTTTCCAAATTATCTAGTCAAGCTAACAAATTAGCACAATTAGGGCATGTGTCCTCCTTGTGATCTTTAGTAGGGGTAGAGTCCTCTAAATCTTGAAGCATAGTATTAAATTCAAGAACCAATATCAGATCATCAATATGCATCTCAATGTCCTCATCGTAATCCTCTTGTTTGTTGTTGTTTTCCTCCTCCTACTTATCCTCTCAGAAGCATCACTAGAGATTTCATCAACCATGATGTTGGGAATAGGTTTCCCTGTCATTTTATGTGACCTCAAAACACTAGTTTTAGGGCAATATGCATCTTTGGTTGAATCAAGTTGTCTTTTACTACCTTCCTCGTCCACATTCTTATTGTTATTTTCTTCCTCATCATCCTTTGAAGTAGCTTCTTCCACGATGAAGTTATTTAGGGGATTATTCTTCTTTTTGTTGGTAGAGTATTTCATTTTTTTTGTAATCCTTTTAACAGGACCTTTGGGGGTGGCTAAATAAGCTCAAATAGTCTAGCAACAACAATTTTTTGGTTTAGGGTTCTCAAGATTTTTGAAGACTTGGGGTGAAAGTTTGGGAATTTTGATTTCAATTCTATGGTGGCTTTCTTCATAGGAAAATTCAACTTATTTTTAGAATGAATCTTAGCAGGCTTCTCAACTATTAGGGTTTAGGAGTTCCCCAAAGAAGAGGATACAACTAGGGGTTCTTCAACTAGGTAGGCCTCGATGAGCTTGGGAGGGCAAAGGGCTAGAGGGAAATGGTAAA
>VDFB02281492.1:741852885-741875426 GCA_007258455.2 Sequoia sempervirens | reverse complement strand
ACTTATGACATCTCACATTGTTATTACATCCATTGTGGATCTTGAGTCTTCCAACTCTTTTATGCAAGGTATTTCCAATATCATGCCCATTTTGGACTCAATCCCTAATGCTACCATACCAATGAAAGTTGCACAAACAAGGACCATTATGGATGTTGAGACTGTTGTTGTGCATGTTCTTGAAGACAAACTGAAACAATTAGATAAAGACTTAGATGAATTGCAAGACTATTTACGCATTGAATCCTTAGTAGGACAAATAATGCCTATCATGGAAAACATAAGGAAACTAGTCAATGATGCCCAAGGATTAGAGGTGTTGTGTAGCCTAGCCCATATTGTGGATATAAACATTCCTATGATGGCCAATTGTGCTCAAGCTTTGGGCTACACTCAAAGCCAAGGAGGGAGAGAAGTCTCCCTCCCCACAGCTATTGCATCTATTCCTACATACACATCACCAACTATAGCTTCAACAATACAATAAAAAAATGGCATAACTCCAACCTTAGGGTTCTCCTGTAGGCATCCTTATAGCTTTATGACATCACATGTGACACTTCAATATTCATCCCCTCTTGTAAACTTTAAACATAATAGTCCATGAAGCACTTACACAATCCCACCATATTCACCACATTCCCAAAACAAGTCAAGCGATGACTCAATCATTAATCAACTTTTGCAAAATGTAACCTCATTCCAACAACAAATCTCCACATTGAACCAAGCTTAAAATGGAAAACCATCATAATATGTTAAAAGGAGCCCTTTGTCACTTGAAATTTTGAATAACCATGCCACTAAACTCAAAAAATCCTAGGTTTGAGAAGTATAATAGTAAAGGAGATCCTAATAGCCACATATCGGCTTATACAACATTGTGTGTTAGCTTCATCTTTGAATATAATCTCCTAGCTAAACTCTTTCCTAGTTCATTAAAATACATGGCCTTGGAATGGTTTTTCTCATTGTCGAATAATTTGATTCATTTTTTCAATGAACTTGCTAATGCATTCCTACAATATTTCCTAGAAAACATAGGTCTGCAAATTTAATTAACTAATTTAGTGGGGTGCAAACAAGGAAAACATGAAAAGGTAATAGACTTCATAGGATGATAATATACTCACAAATCAATCTTACTCTTCTTGATGTGGATGTTCAAAGAGTGTTTATTGAGAATTTGTAACCCATAATCAGGGATAAGATCTTATTGATGAGATATACATCCTTTACACACTTGTGTACAACTCTTCATGACTATTAGAATGTGATTAGTCAGTATGAAGAATCATCTTCATCAACTCCTACTAATAAATCTAAATCTATACCTCAACACAACTATACACCATTCAAGGAAAAAAATGAGAATTTTATCAAGATAAACACACCTCAAACAACCAATCATATTGAACCACAAGTCACAGCCATAATTTCAACTCCATATAAATTTAGGGCAAGAGATAGATAATTCAAACAATTTGTTGCCCCTCCAAATCAAATTTGCAATTTTTTACAAATCCTATGCAAAATCACACATCCAACTTTGTGCAAGCTTTTGATGGTAAGAATGATGATATCAATTATTATGAGGACGTAAATAGCATGATTGCTTTAATATGTGTTCAACTTCATAAGGGCCAAACCACTTTGTTACCCGACATTGCTTTCACCCATATTGACGCAGCCATACATACACCCGACAATCCTCTCTATATTGTGGGACATATCAATGACAAACCTACACAAGGAATTCTCATTGATCATGTGTGTGTAGAGAATTGATCACTAAGGAGTTCTTGTATGTGCATGAGCTTTATCAAGATTCTTATGAACAATTGAAAGCATGGTTGAAAAATCATGATGGTTTTGCTCGCCCTATGATAGGTTTGATCACTCTTCCTCTTAAATTTGGACCAAAGAAATTAGATGTGTCATTCTATATCATCTTGATGTTAGACCAATTGCATGTGAAGTTAGGCTATCCATGGCTACGCTCCATGAATATTGTCCTATCAATTATGGACAAGTGCATAAAGTTCCCATTCAAAGATCATATATACACAACACCTCATAGTGGGTTTAATCTTGTCTTCCCATGGAAAATTTCCATTGGATTTCTTTTGGCCTCAACCTATGGAACTTATTAAACCTCATGAGGACTTTTTTTTTAGATCACACCAAAAGTTTAAGGAAAACCACATAACGGAGTTATACCTTAGCAATATTTCTCAGAATGATGGGTGTATGGTTGTTACTCCTCCCCCACCAGTTGTGGATGAACCCATGCGTAAATCAAAGGCCCTTCCAAGTAGTCAGGGTATTTATGCTAGAGTTCCTCCACCTATATCATACAAAAGACCAAGAGACAATCAAATGCTTCCTTTTGTGCCTGTAAAAATAAAGCTAGTGTCTAAACCTAAAGAGACATTGGTTTCCCAACCCCTAATGGTACCTTTAGTTCCTTCCTTAAGGGAAGAAAAGAGACCAATGATCGAGAAACCCACCCTTACACCTTCACAAATTGAAAACCAAACAAGAAGAAACAAAAATGCTAAAAATCATAGGCAAAGATGTCGTGCTCTTTCTTGTCAATTGGTAGAAAAGAATAAAACATTACCTAACAATTAAACACCTATGCAAACAAATCAAGAAGAATTACAAATTGCACCAAAACAAGAAATGGAACCAAAAAAATAAATTGAACAAGAACATACAATTGACATTATCATTAAACCTCCTACGGTGATAAATTTGGATGATGAAGATGAAATTGCTAAAATTGATGAACAAGTGCATAATGAGCTTAATTTGTATTTTTCAAAGTCTATGACTTTAGATGGGGGAAACCATGATGATCCTTCTAATGAGAGTGACCCCCCACATGTTGAACTTGGTGATGCTCCTAGTACGACACTTGTTGTAGTCCCTTTGGCTAGTTGTCTACCTTCCATATATGATGAGCAATATTGGGATATAGATGACCTACTTTAGGTCAACTCGCATGTGTGGTACTCCTTCAATGTGTTAGATTTATGTGTTCTTTGTGTTTTCTTGTACGTGATGTGATCTCTCGTGTTGTGTTGCTTGGTGTGTCTTTGTGTTTGTGATATCTCTTTGGATGACCCTTTTTGCTCCGTTGGTGCAAGGATACAAAGGAAAATAATCTATTGTGATATTCTTCTATTTGTATCTCCATTCTTCTATATGACGTAACTTTGTTCTTTTTGTCTTGTGTTTTACTTTTAGGGACAAAGCATGGTGTTGATACTTTTAAGTCTCTTCCATGCTGACCTAAAAGTTTATTTCCTTTGTGTGTCATTCCTCCATTTTATTTGTTGTTCCATGAGTATTTGGGGAATGATGTCAGTTCTGAGCTCATTTACATTATGGTAGTAAAGGGTCACCAATGTGAAGGAATCCAACAAGGAAAATGAAGCATCATAAAATCATAAGCCTAAAAGTGTTTGAGATGGAAAGGAAGTAAGAGGTAATCTATTTATTTATTCTTATAATCAAATGAATTCATGCATACCCAATGCAAATATGGTGACCATAGCACCAAGTACACCTCTACTATAATATACTCCAATTGATGTGGGATTGATTCTAAGTCAGGCGAGAATTTATCTACCTTTGATTGGAGTACTTAGAATTCTAGAGCATAACACAAGGGTTGAATATTTTATTTTTGAGATAGTAGTTGAACAACTAGCATGTGTTCCAATTGAAGAAGAAAAGACAATGGATGATACTATGGAAGTGTACCTTACTGCATCAATGGTAAACAACCAGCTAGATGTAGATTCCTTTTACACCATGTTGATCATCAATGGGTGGATGCTCCACAACCTAATGCTTGATTCAAGTGCATATAACAATGTCATGTTACTTCACGTAATGAATGAACTTGGTTTGCAAGTGTCAAAGTCATATAGAAAATGATTTGCTATGGATTCTAGAGAAGTTAATGTCATTAGGCTAGTGATAAATTAATTCCAACTAGTTGCGCACCTCGAAAGTTTTTATAATGGACATCATAGTTGTTGAATGTCCTCCTACATGGGGAATGTTGTTATCTAGAAAATGGGCAACACCTATTTGTGGGAGCATACAAATGGAATTATTTTATGCAATAATTCCTCTACATTGTGAAAATGTGAAATTAAATAGGGAGCATAGATTATTAGACAATATTGAGGGTAGGTACAAGTTGCCTAGTTAGGTCAACCTATTTGATACAAGTATTGATCATATGATAGGCTATTGTTGTTGGGAAAATGTGTATTAACCTTGCAATGCCCCCGAAAGGAAATTTTTCTTTATATTTTATCATTGTAAATCTAGAGTATTCATGATTAGGTCTTAAATCTGATGATTGATATTTTATTAGCTTGACTTGCCCTAGAAGGCAACCCTATTTTATGAGGGAATTGTATTATGGCTATGTATTGTGATGTATTCTGAAAGTCTGATAATGGTCATGTTGCATCTAGATCTCTAGTTGGTGATACTCATGTGAGAAGCTTGCTCTACAAGTATATTGTTGTGAGCCTAGTGTTTTACCCTAACCTAAGTGTGCAAAATAAAAAATGCATAAAGGAAAACACAAGAATCACTTCAAATGATTAGCCTAGGGAATAAAAACACAAAGAAAAGATGACAACAAGATAAATATTATACCTTTTTGTGCAGCTCCTTGGTTGGCCCTTGATGTTGTTGACTTGTGTGCTCCTTGGATGGTTGTAAAATGAAGGGGTGTATGCAAGATGGAAAATATGGATGCAAGATAATGGAATCTTGATGAAGCTACAATGGAAAAATGCAATTAAAATAAGATACTAATGCTAGTGGATAATGAAGGATAGTGCTTGCAAGTGAGTGAGCAATTTGGTAGCATAAGGGTGCAAATGGCTAAGTATCCTAAATGCATTAGAAGAGGGGGGTATTTATAGAGGAAATTGAATTATCTAGAGAATTCAATGGTCAAGATTGAGCCACTATGGCCAAGATGAAGGGCTATGGTGAGTTGAGGACTCACAAGCCTTCACATCTTGACATGTGGAAGGTGAAGTGGCCAAGGATGTGATGAAGTGAAATAAGGACATGTACCCTGAAAGTACATTGAGAGATGAGAAGATTTCCTCAAAAAAGAACTTCTTGTCCCCAAGTGAAAATGAAAATGACACATGAAGAATTTTGGAATTCCTAAAAAATCTCCATGGGGAAGAGGAAAGTAGTTGAATAAATAAATGTGAATTATAATTGGAAGAATCTAGTGGATAAGACAAGGTTTCCAAAAAGGTACAATTTTGACACATGTGGGTCATGTGAGAGGTCAAAGGTTCTAGAAGACCTTGGAACATGTGAGTGATGTGACAAGTCAAATGTTCTAAAACTTGCATGGGGATAAGGAGTTTTGAAAGAATAAATATGAATTAAAAATTCACATGGGGAAGAGAGGATTCCTTGGAGGAATAAAAATGAATTAAAAATTCACATGGGGAAGAGAGGAGCCTTGGATGAATAAAAAGGAATTAAAAATTCCTTGGGGGATGGGGAGAGTTGACCAAGGTACTAATTAGGCTTAAATGATCAGTAATTAAAAGATAATTAGTAAGTTAATAAGAATTAGAAGCCAATTTGCAAAGTTGGAGGATGTGATATCCTAATCAAGGATTAGGCATGTGCACATTTCTAATGATGAGATTAGGAGGTGGGTTAGGATTAAGAAAAAGATGCGACATGTGAGGAATTAAATAAATGTCATTTATTTAATTCATTTGATGAAAAAGAGGATTAAAGAGATAATGTATTTAATTATTAACTAAATACCTTAGGGATTTGGCATAATTAAGGGTATTAATTAAATAATAGTAATATTAATTAATGCAAATAAAAGGATGTTTAGACGAAATGGGATAAATTTGGATAAATTAAGTGTCCAAATTTAGGTGTCTACAATTGTAATCTTTGTGATTTTTGAATAATATATTGGGTAGCTTTTGGAGTGGATTTTTTCTCCTGAAAGGGTTTTCCCCACGTACATCATTATGTTGTGGTATGCATGATATTTATGTTTTTTTCCATTTAAGTTTTTGTAATTGGAAAGATCTATAAAGTTTTGCATTATTCTCCTCTCAAGAATAGTGTAGGAAGTTCTGCTACCTTAGCTTCCTTACAATTGTGATGGGATTGAGGAACATATTATCACTCAATCAATTGTTGCTAAGGAATTGAGAGATGGTCTTTGGACCATGTCCATTGATAGTTCTTGCTCAAGAGAAGGAAATGGTGCAGGTATTGTTATGATATATCCAAGTAATGAAGAGTGTAAGTTCTCATTTATGTAATAACAACATCATTAAGTATGATGCCTTATTGTTGGGATAAAACATAGCTCACAAAAATGGATATAGGATCCTAAAAAAATTATGGATATTTAGAGCTTATAGTGCAATAGGCAAAAGGAACTTTTACAACTAAGGAAAATATTGAGATCATATAGGAATGTTGTTTGGGACAATATGGAATTGTTTGGCATCATTGGTATTAAATGGATAGATATAAGTGAAAATTATAAGACTGATACTCTTACAATTGCAACATTAAGGTATGATTTTTTTGTGAATCTTCCTTTATTTCAGTAAAGCATTGAGATCTTAGCAAGACCTATCATACCATACAACATATGCAACTGAACAATATTTGATAATAGTATGTAAATTTACAAATCCTTGAATTGTATCAATGATTTTAATAATCAACTCATCGATTGGAAACCAATTGTTGAAATTGAGGATGGAAAGGAAACTTTGTTTGAGAATGAGGTAGTGCAACTGAAGACAAACATTATTCCAAGGGCTAATTGCCTTAAATAAGGTGTTTAATAATAGATATTGCTACAAGAACAAGAATAATAACAAATAAACTCATAAATATGATGTTGAGGAAGTGAATTTGGGAACAAATGAGAATCACAAGATGGTCTACATTGGTAAGAAATTGAAATCTCATGAGAAGAAAATATTGATTTCCTTTCTACATAAATTCAAGAAATGTTTTGCATGGTTGTATGAGGATCTTTAGGCATATAGGGAAGATTTGTTTCAACATAATATCCCTCTTTAACTCAATGATAAACCATTTAGGGAAAAAAAGGCCTATAAACCCTACCTTGGCTCCCCAAATGCAAAAGGAATTGATGAAAATGAAGTAAATTAAAATCATCAAGGCTATTAGGAATTTTGAGTGGGTGTCTAATCTTATCCCAATAATAATAATAAGAATGGGGAGATAATGTTGTGCATTGACTTTATCAACCTTAACCTTAATTCAATCAAATATAACTATCCCCTTCCAAACACGGATCACTTGTAGCAAGTAACATGATGAGAGCTAATGCCCATGATGTATTACTTTTCAGAACACATCTAGGTGGTTGTTAAGGATTAGAAGAAATATAAAATTATATTCACTACTCTATGGGGCACATATTTTTATGTGAGGATGCCATTTGGTTTGAGATGGACTTCTATTTTTCTAGTCTCATTGATTGAATCATGGTATTGTACTGGGATAAATTGATTTCATTTTCAAAGGAAAGAGGTGGGCATTAAAGCACCTCAAATTAATTTTCGAGAGATGTATAAAATATAATATTTCTTTAGTCCCAAGAATTTTAAATTTGGTGTTGAGGAGGGTAAGCTCTTAGGAAACATTGTTTCAAAGGATGGCATAAGAATAGACCCTAAAATAGTCAAGGCTATTAGCCTTATCCCTCAACCTAAATCTATCAAGGGAATACAATCCTTTTTCAGGTAGATCATTAAGAGGTTTGTTCCTAATTTTTTTGAGAAAACCAAAGCCATATAAAATATGCTCTAGAAGGGACAATTGAGTGGAGTGCAAAACTAGCTAAAGCCTTCAAGGATATTAGGATAACAATGTCAAAGGCCCCTAATTAGGTAAGTCCAAACTATTCTAAGCCCCTCCAACTATTTTATCTTGCATATTTTATACTATTAATGCTATGTTGCTACAAAATAATGAATATGTATAGGGGAAATTAATATCCTTTATCAACAAGTTGTACAAGAAGCTGAGTTAAAATACTCAACAATGGAGAAGCATTCCTATGCTTTAGTCAAGGGTCTAAATAACTCTAGGCTATATATTGTGAGTGCTAAATCGTAGGATATGTGCCATACTTGGTTGTGAAGGAAATATTAATGCAACAAGAGGCTTCAAGTAGAATATAACACTAGATAAATAAGATCAAGGAGTATGACATGATATACAAACTCCCAAGTTGGTTAGAGGTCAAGGCTTGACTAAGTTGATGGTTGATTCTAACCTGGAAGTAGTGGAGGTAAATGAAGTAAACTCTAGTGGTGCTACTACTATATGTAATTAAAGTGGCGATCCATTGTATAGGGATACGATATTTTATATAGTGAGCATTAATTGTCCACCATCCCTAGATGATAACCAAAAGAGGACCCTTAAGCTACAATCATAAATATAAGTGTTGATTGAAGGTGAGTTGATGTGGAGAAACCACAAACAGGTTCTACTCTAGTGCTTGGATAGTAAGAGAGATGAGGATATGATGAAGGAATGCCACCATGGAATATGTGGTGGATATTTTAAGGCCAAGACCATAGCTCATAAAATCTTGAGGGTAGGTTTTTGGTGGCCAATGGTGTTCAAATATCTTGCACAAATGTGAATAAAGTGTGATTCTTGTTAGATATTTTTGAGCAAGCTAAAGTTCGTTGGTGCACTTCCCCTACTACCTTCAATAGTTGAAGTGCCTTTCCAAAAATATGAGATTGATTTTATTGGAGAGATACAAGAAAAACACAACAAAGGATACAAGTGGATCCTTATGGCCATAGATTACTTCACCAAGTGGGTTGAGGCAATTCTAATCCACAATGCAATGTCTAAGGTACTGATTGATTTCTTGAAAACAACATTATAACTAACTTTGGAGCTCCATCCATGATCCTTGCTAATAATGCCATGTGATTCAGGTCATAAAACATGCAAGATATGTGTTCTAAGTTTGATATAGACCTAGTACACTCTTCCCCCTACCACCCACATAGTAATAGACATGATGAGTTGGGTAATGTTCTAACAAATATAATATTACCAAAGGTAGTGGGTATGACTAAAATATACTTCATTTTTAAAGAAAGTTTAATTTTTATTGTAAGTCTTTTGAGTTATTAGGTAGTTTTTATGTGGCCTTGTTGATGCATGTTTTATTTCAAATTGAATATAATTTCATACCACAAAATCATTATAATATCGATATCACTAAATCGTATTATGTGAGGACATCTTAGGGAGATGTATTAGGGCTTTGTGTGATTGGTGTGTTGTGAAGACAATTTGACTATTTTTTCCTTGTGATTTTTATGACGATTTATTTTATATTGATAATTTTATTATGTATAGTTTTATATATGGATCTGATTTTGACAATCTTAGCATGTTTGTATGAAATTGGGTGACAATAAAACTTGACTTTTATTTGATAGGATTAATATAAAAGGGGATTTAATTTTAGTTGAGCAAAATGTGTATGCATATTAACCTTGTATCTTATTATCATCAACATTGGATGATAAATAATTATCGTATATGTTGGAATTAATAAATGTAACATTTATTCTGTTATCCGTGGAGACCCTCAACCCCTCCCTTTGGACCCGTGTGGTCTCTGGCTAACCTCTCCGATGGCACCCTCACTGACAGTTCAAGCTTTTGGTGTAGTGGTAGCTAGTCTGTGTTAACAAACTGGCGACTCTGTTGGGGAGGGGTTCGATTCCCACTGGTGCTCCTTACTTGCCTTGTGGTCTTCTGTGTCCAATACGGACATCTCGGCTTAGGGGGGCTAAGATGTTATCATGCGGGACCCTCAACCCCTCCCTTCAAACCCGTGTGGTCTCTGGTTAACCTCTCCAGTGGCACCCTCACTGACAGTTCGAGCTTTTGGTGTAGTGGCAGCTGTATTAACTACCTTATGGAAAATATGAAAAAGGTTGTAAGGAACTAGTTTGGATCATTATTTATCCTAATAGGTTTGTATAAAGACTTGAACTAGTGATTATTTTAAATTTATAAGTGAAATGGTGAAAAATGTGTGACCCTTTAGGGGAGATCTCCCTTTGTGAGGGTTCGCCACATTTATCTTATTTCATTAAATAAAGAAGGGGGGTTTGATGGATTTGGACAAGATATATGATTGACTTACAACCTGAAAGGTGAGTCAACCTACCCTTGACCAAAGCTGAAAGTAACCTAAGGATGAAATGCAATGATTCAACTAGCCTAATGATGCAAATGTTTGTTCTGATGTAAAAACAATAGATATGAGATATCACAAAAAAAATGGACTTTAGAAATGAACTAAGCAAGACATTGTGCAATTGTAAAAAAATGAGCCTTATTTTGTGAGACGTTTCCTCTAGGGGTGCCACTGTCCATGTTAACCAAATTTATATATGTTTTCATAGTCCTTTGGTGACAAATTAAAGCTTTCATTTTTTGTTTGTCGCATTCTCAAATCACTGTCAGATAATTTTGTAATAAATTTTATGTGAGTTGTCAACATGTAGGGTTTGATTGCAACAATGAATAATTGATCTTCAAAATTCCTCCAATCCTCTTGAAACCTAAAACCTAGACATTCAAAGAGAGAAGAAAGGTTATACCATTTAAGGGCTTGCCTTAGTCAAACCCTATATTAGTGTTTTCACTTCCACAATGACAATGTCAATGATAAATGAATAAATTATAGGAAGAAATGATGAATCTATAATGTGTTGCAACTCACCACCCTTCAATGGTTTCCTTGAAGGAATAAAGTCATACACATCCCCTCATGGCTTGGATCTTGCTTGCTTTAATTTTTTGAAGACCTACAAGAGTTAGATCTCATAAACAATATGAAAACATAAACATGAACACACTCACATAAAATTTGACATGATGTTTAGATCTTGAATTGCTGCAATAAATCACTAAGATGTATCTTTTGACTTACTTGATAATACTATTGACAAATGCTTGATCAAAAATTGCTCAATAATTGCTTGATAGTGCTTGTTCTTGCTAGATAGATTTGAAATGATACAATAACTATGTATTTATACAAAATTATTTTAATTTCCCAAAAATTAAATCCCAATGACTGACTTTAGATATTTAAATTTCAAATAAAAAAAGTTGACACATACATATTTGAATTTGGAGCCAAAATAGGGGGACATAGGGGCCCTAGGCGCCGGTAGCCCAGACCTATTTTCCATAATTTAAGGAGTTAGGGGCAAAGTATTAAATGAGAGAATTCATTTTGTACTTGCAAATTTTTAGAAAATGTTTAAAATAGGCCATGAAATGTATAATTTAGGAAATTAAGTTCTCACTTAGGTCCAATAACTTTGGGGGGAGAAAATCATAGTGTAAAATTATCAAGGGTGACAATTTATGATGCTACATTTAGCCCCCACTTTAGTGAGAGTATGAACTTACACTTAGATTCACACTAAAGTATAAAATATATGTCAAGAGGGGTCCAAATGTACAAATATTGAAGAGATAGGATGACTATGAATCTAGGGGGGGTGTCTAATCCCCCAGGATTCAAGATCCCATGGAAAACCAAGATAAGCACAAAGGAACACACATGTATGAAATGAATGTCAAAATGAAATGCAAAAGGAGGGTATAGATAATCACAAACTAGTAAGTTACGCATGCTAGGATCCACACCCAAAGGTGTTTATGACTCATAGGATAACAAAGTGAATCACAAAAAAAGGAAACATGGGCTAGTGAAGTCCGATATTCACTAGGCGAGCCCCCAAGACAAAGTAGAAAAATGAGAAACACATAAGGTCTAGTGAAGTCTGATATTCACTAGGTGTGTACCTATAACCATACCAAGAATTTTAATCGCTAATAACTTTGATAAGGTGCTACAAAAATGCTATGCCAATGCATCACTAAGTCCAATGCATGTGAAAAAAGTGAAGAAAATAATGCAAATGTATGCCCCCACCTTAAATAAATTGCTAAACATCGTATTGTGAGAAATTGGCTTAAGGTAGAAAATAAATGATAAATGCCATGTGATAAGGACATGATAGCCTATTTGGAAAGCCCTATGCCAATGATATGTTTCCAAATAAAGCTACATCATGATAAGTGGTTTCCCCCAAATGCAATACAACAATAATACAAAGGATGAACACATAAGGGAATTGCAGATCTGGGGTCAATATACATCTTTACTACCATAATGTAAATGAGCTCAGAACTGACATCATTCCCCAAATACTCATGGAACTGTTGTCATTGGATTACTGAATGCTGAATAATTAAATTCAACAATCTATTTGAAACATTGGATCAAACTCAGGTTGTGGGTGACCTATAACGAGATTGAACCTCCGATTCTAGGCCGGCTTCCTATATGATTCTCAAATTAATAACTGGTAACTTACTGGGAAAAAGGATAGAAGAACTATTGCTAAATGCAAGAAAACTATAAATTGAAGGTGATGCACCTAATTGATAAAGATCTACAATTTGATTCACAATAAACCTCAGAAAACTATCCACACAAGTCAATTTTGACAGTTTCACCACAAAGATTGATTCTAAGGAAGGCTTGAATAAATCACCTTTGAAGGAAAACAAGGTTTTCATAGCAAAGAAGAATATTATTCATTTACACAAACTTAGACTTGTGATTTTAACTATTTGAATGTATGCAAATATAAATGAGACAACGATTTTAAATGTTTTGATATTTAAAACACAATAAAATTTCATCAAATCATTCATAAAGACAACCAAATGACAAGGTAGACTTGGATTTCACTAAAAATTTGAAGGAATCTTTTGCAAAAAGACACAAGTAAACCTGTAAAAACACTATTGTATTAATCTAAAAGCTGAATTACATGACCATTCACTTCGCAGAAGGCAAAGGCTGAATAACAAGAACTAACTAAAAAAGATAAACTTTTTCAATATATACAATGAGAATGCACTTCAAAGTGTATGAATAAGTAACTGAAAGTCAATTTCAGTGAGAAAGTGATAAATTCAAGGTGAAATCCGAGCAAAAGCAAAAATCCCTGAAAATAAGGTTCAAACTCATGCAAAAATGAGTGAACTTGGTCTCGAACTCGCAGTCATAAAGCATGCAACTGATCTGCAACTCAAACTGAACTGGAAATCTCTGAATGTGGGCCAAAACATGCAAAAATCTTCCTTGATTTAATCAATTTGCCCATGAAAACTTAAAGTCCACTCTTGCATGACAAATCTTCAGTTGAGTCTAATGTGAAACTAAAGTAAAATTGTGACTCAGCTTTACATAATATCTTCTCCACTTGCATTAAAAAATGATGAATTAATTAAATGATTTATAACGCATCATTTAATTAATTCATTTACATGGAATAATGCAAATCATTTTTAAAAACAAAGCTAATCTCATACTTAGCATATATTTGAAAATATGTGACATTTGAAAATATGCATTCTTCATTAACAACCGACCACACCTGGCATAAATTTGTCAATAATTTAAAACCCTGCCATAATATTTTAGCACAAAGTTCATATATTGATAAGGCTGACCATACTATTGCTAGGCTCATTGACTTTACTCAAACTCACGGCCTCCTTAACATGATTAGGTTAAATGACTTAAATAAGTCAATACCATGGCGCAATAATATGAACTCATTTTCTTGTTTTTCGAAAGACCAAAGTCAAAAAACTCGAATTAATGGCAAGAAAAGTATCAAACCCTAATTATCATTCACATTCTTCACTTCTTTGTCTTTACTTAAGGAAGAAACTTCAAGAAGAAGTTGTGACTGCCATGAAAAACTCTATTGAAGCTCAGAACTGAAGATTTTTTGCACTGTTTCAGCCATTCTTGCAGTATGAAAGCGTAAACAGGAGGTAGGCGCTGATTTTTCCTCTACTTTTGGGCCTCTTTTTTCTGCTTTTATGCCTTCATTCATTATCCTCTATTCTGACACATTTGATTTATTTTGAGGGCACTTTTAGGCTTTTATAGCTACAACCATAATCAATTTTCTGATGTATTCTTTAAATTTTGAATCTACATCTCCTTTGAATAGAACAAATAAATCTTTTTATTATTTTGTGGCTATGGCTTAGATATGTTGCATTTTTGAGTGACCTCTGTACTCTCTTTATTTCTTTGGGTGCTGCCATAAGACATTGGTTATGAGCTCTTTGAGAGAAATATATGTTTGAAAGTCTGTGCGCTCTCATTCTTTTCAACAGTGGAACTTGTTTCTATACTGGGTTGGTGCACCATGGTGAGTGTTCTTAATTTAGTTTTCTTACAAAGCCTAAGACTTTGACCCACATGTGCATTTATTCTGGAAAAAACATTTTTATGCTCCCTCATTTCCTCCACACTTACCAGCCGCGACTATACAAGGATCTTGGGTTTTTCCTTAATATTGTTTCTTTTGAATGATTCTTGACTTTACATAGCCTTTACAGGTTGCCCTTGGTCTTATCCCTGTTAGTACTCCTAGAGAAGGATAAAAATGTTGACAATAATAAGTTGCGACTGTGAAATTTTTAGAACTTTGCATTATGCATAACCATCATAGGACTATGTTGTGCTTATGGACTATAGTTATGAGATTACTTCCAATGATGAAACTACAGAATTATGTCCTTGCATGGTTGTTGATCATTTCATTGGACTGTCCTCTCAGTTGAAGCTTCTATATATTACTGCCCATGTTGCAAGATTTGCACTATCTTGTTGTGATAATTTTATCAAGCTCGTAGGATGCAATATATCTTTGATGACCATTATTCTGATGCACTTCACTTATTCTTAACATTATTGACTCATTGAATGCAGCTGTAATGACTTTACATCTGTGAGACAAAGAACTATCATTTGCATTTACAGGTTCTGACATGCTTAGTGATGTTTTGCTTAGATTGCTACAATCATGACCCTTGTATTGATGCTTCTCAATGCTAAATTGTTGCTCCATCATGAACATGATACCTCCTTGATGATAAAGCTGAAATTGCACAGTGTATTGAATCTTAATACTCTTTTCAAATCATAATAGTTGTCTTCTCTGTAATAAATGCTTGATTGTTGATCATGCATCTAAATTTTCTACTTCTTTGATGAGCATAATCCTCCTGTAGCATATTCCCCTTTTATTCTTTCAACTCTGCTAATTGAAAGGAATAAAGAATGACAAAAAGTAATGACAGCCATATTCTGGTATTTCAATGTTTCTTTTGATGCTTTACTAATGGCTATAATATTGAAGTCCCTGGCAACTTAGTGAATGATGAAGCACCCTTGCATTATTAATGTTACTCCACTGATTGTATCCCATTATGCTCTAAAGCACTGTCATATTGCTTCTAGTGTACATTACAATGACCCTGGGCTGCCACCAAACCTTCACCAAATTGATGGCTCAAAAAGGACTACTCCATATGATTTTATGCCGATTTGATATTTAATCATTGCTTCTTTAATGACTGCAATCTGTTATTCTTGGTGAGCTTATACAAGATTCAATATGTATCTTCAGTTACTTTCAAGACATAATGGTTGTTATCAATGCATTTGCTGTCCTATGAGAATTTGACTGCATTCAAAACATGACTGTGGCTCCATTAATAAATGATGTTTTCAACTATCCTTTTTCATTCAAACTCACAATGAAACAACATTGTATCTTTTAGTTGTATTCAATGCATTTGAACAAAGAGTGAATATAGACTTGCTCTATTAAATTTCCACCACGATATGGCTTCATATGGCTTGAAAGTTGCTACCTTAAGTTTTTTCTTTGAATTTCTTTCATGATAGCAGTCTTACTTCATGACTGTGATTGATATAAAGCTCTCATATATAAATAGATGAGAGGTATCTGCCTGATATGTCGAGCTCTACCCTTGTGGGAGCCTGTTTTGCTCCACATATCTGATAAGATGATCACGAACATGATGAATCTGTTTCTGCACATTGAAACAAACAAGTTAGTAAAATAAAAGAAGTTGAAAGCTTCCATTGAATTATGTTTTCTTTTGAATAGTGAAACCATTTGATGGATGTCTGATCGAATGTACATTATATTTCTGTTGGTAGTGTAGGCATATGATAGGATATGATTTGTCATTGCTTAGAGACCACCTCTAATACCATATTTCATCGTTCTTGCAGATGCATCAGAGCTTGGAGCTGGAGCTAGAGCTAAAGCCACAACTGAAGACCTAGACTTTTCAATGATTCGCCATTCCAGGCAATGACGAATCACTTTCTACCCTATGTATTCTTTACTCTGAGTTGTATAGTGTACTTTATTTTCTTGTATCTATCATTTGATTATAAATATCAAATTGGCTACTCCCACGGCATGTGTGGGACTTCAAATTTTCCAATATGAATAAAGCAACATTCTTTTATGTAAATTTATGAGTTGCTTTGTCTAAGATTTGCATAATAACACTTGAAATTCATAGGTAATCAAAGTTCTGGAACATAATGAATACTTAAGCAATTTTTTTGTACCTTTTGATGGATGCAATTCAAATCTACCACTGTTTTTGAGTGGTGGTGAAAAAATAGAGTGAGACAACAAATAAAATGGAGGAATGACACACAAAGGAAATAAACTTTTAGGTCAGCATGGAAGAGACTTAAAAGTATCAACACCATGCTTTGTCCCTAAAAGTAAAACACAAGACAAAAAGAACAAAGTTACGTCATATAGAAGAATGGAGATACAAATAGAAGAATATCACAATAGATTATTTTCCTTTGTATCCTTGCACCAACGGAGCAAAAAGGGTCATCCAAAGAGATATCACAAACACAAAGACACACCAAGCAACACAACACGAGAGATCACATCACGTACAAGAAAACACAAAGAACACATAAATCTAACACATTGAAGGAGTACCACACATGCGAGTTGACCTAAAGTAGGTCATCTATATCCCAATATTGCTCATCATATATGGAAGGTAGACAACTAGCCAAAGGGACTACAACAAGTGTCGTACTAGGAGCATCACCAAGTTCAACATGTGGGGGGTCACTCTCATTAGAAGGATCATCATGGTTTCCCCCATCTAAAGTCATAGACTTTGAAAAATACAAATTAAGCTCATTATGCACTTGTTCATCAATTTTAGCAATTTCATCTTCATCATCCAAATTTATCACCGTAGGAGGTTTAATGATAATGTCAATTGTATGTTCTTGTTCAATTTATTTTTTTGGTTCCATTTCTTGTTTTGGTGCAATTTGTAATTCTTCTTGATTTGTTTGCATAGGTGTTTAATTGTTAGGTAATGTTTTATTCTTTTCTACCAATTGACAAGAAAGAGCACGACATCTTTGCCTATGATTTTTAGCATTTTTGTTTCTTCTTGTTTGGTTTTCAATTTGTGAAGGTGTAAGGGTGGGTTTCTCGATCATTGGTCTCTTTTCTTCCCTTAAGGAAGGAACTAAAGGTACCATTAGGGGTTGGGAAACCAATGTCTCTTTAGGTTTAGACACTAGCTTTATTTTTACAGGCACAAAAGGAAGCATTTGATTGTCTCTTGGTCTTTTGTATGATATAGGTGGAGGAACTCTAGCATAAATACCCTGACTACTTGGAAGGGCCTTTGATTTACGCATGGGTTCATCCACAACTGGTGGGGGAGGAGTAACAACCATACACCCATCATTCTGAGAAATATTGCTAAGGTATAACTCCGTTATGTGGTTTTCCTTAAACTTTTGGTGTGATCTAAAAAAAAAGTCCTCATGAGGTTTAATAAGTTCCATAGGTTGAGGCCAAAAGAAATCCAATGGAAATTTTCCATGGGAAGACAAGATTAAACCCACTATGAGGTGTTGTGTATATATGATCTTTGAATGGGAACTTTATGCACTTGTCCATAATTGATAGGACAATATTCATGGAGCGTAGCCATGGATAGCCTAACTTCACATGCAATTGGTCTAACATCAAGATGATATAGAATGACACATCTAATTTCTTTGGTCCAAATTTAAGAGGAAGAGTGATCAAACCTATCATAGGGCGAGCAAAACCATCATGATTTTTCAACCATGCTTTCAATTGTTCATAAGAATCTTGATAAAGCTCATGCACATACAAGAACTCCTTAGTGATCAATTCTCTACACACACATGATCAATGAGAATTCCTTGTGTAGGTTTGTCATTGATATGTCCCACAATATAGAGAGGATTGTCGGGTGTATGTATGGCTGCGTCAATATGGGTGAAAGCAATGTCGGGTAACAAAGTGGTTTGGCCCTTATGAAGTTGAACACATATTAAAGCAATCATGCTATTTACGTCCTCATAATAATTGATATCATCATTCTTACCATCAAAAGCTTGCACAAAGTTGGATGTGTGATTTTGCATAGGATTTGTAAAAAATTGCAAATTTGATTTGGAGGGGCAACAAATTGTTTGAATTATCTATCTCTTGCCCTAAATTTATATGGAGTTGAAATTATGGCTGTGACTTGTGGTTCAATATGATTGGTTGTTTGAGGTGTGTTTATCTTGATAAAATTCTCATTTTTTTCCTTGAATGGTGTATAGTTGTGTTGAGGTATAGATTTAGATTTATTAGTAGGAGTTGATGAAGATGATTCTTCATACTGACTAATCACATTCTAATAGTCATGAAGAGTTGTACACAAGTGTGTAAAGGATGTATATCTCATCAATAAGATCTTATCCCTGATTATGGGTTACAAATTCTCAATAAACACTCTTTGAACATCCACATCAAGAAGAGTAAGATTGATTTGTGAGTATATTATCATCCTATGAAGTCTATTACCTTTTCATGTTTTCCTTGTTTGCACCCCACTAAATTAGTTAATTAAATTTGCAGACCTATGTTTTCTAGGAAATATTGTAGGAATGCATTAGCAAGTTCATTGAAAAAATGAATCAAATTATTCGACAATGAGAAAAACCATTCCAAGGCCATGTATTTTAATGAACTAGGAAAGAGTTTAGCTAGGAGATTATATTCAAAGATGAAGCTAACACACAATGTTGTATAAGCCGATATGTGGCTATTAGGATCTCCTTTACTATTATACTTCTCAAACCTAGGATTTTTTGAGTTTAGTGGCATGGTTATTCAAAATTTCAAGTGACAAAGGGCTCCTTTTAACATATTATGATGGTTTTCCATTTTAAGCTTGGTTCAATGTGGAGATTTGTTGTTGGAATGAGGTTACATTTTGCAAAAGTTGATTAATGATTGAGTCATCGCTTGACTTGTTTTGGGAATGTGGTGAATATGGTGGGATTGTGTAAGTGCTTCATGGACTATTATGTTTAAAGTTTACAAGAGGGGATGAATATTGAAGTGTCACATGTGATGTCATAAAGCTATAAGGATGCCTACAGGAGAACCCTAAGGTTGGAGTTATGCCATTTTTTTATTGTATTGTTGAAGCTATAGTTGGTGATGTGTATGTAGGAATAGATGCAATAGCTGTGGGGAGGGAGACTTCTCTCCCTCCTTGGCTTTGAGTGTAGCCCAAAGCTTGAGCACAATTGGCCATCATAGGAATGTTTATATCCACAATATGGGCTAGGCTACACAACACCTCTAATCCTTGGGCATCATTGACTAGTTTCCTTATGTTTTCCATGATAGGCATTATTTGTCCTACTAAGGATTCAATGCGTAAATAGTCTTGCAATTCATCTAAGTCTTTATCTAATTGTTTCAGTTTGTCTTCAAGAACATGCACAACAACAGTCTCAACATCCATAATGGTCCTTGTTTGTGCAACTTTCATTGGTATGGTAGCATTAGGGATTGAGTCCAAAATGGGCATGATATTGGAAATACCTTGCATAAAAGAGTTGGAAGACTCAAGATCCACAATGGATGTAATAACAATGTGAGATGTCATAAGTCTACAACTAAATCTCACCAAAGTATTGGTAATAGAACACCAGGCCGTGAAGCTCATATGAATTTCAAAACACCAAGTGTGCCCACCATGAACATTAAATTGTCAAATAGTCACAATAAAACACTTAGAAACAAAAATCACAAAGAAAAATAAGATAGAGAACACAGAGATAGGTGTCTGACAAAAATCTAAGCCAAAAAAGGCAGGACTAGGGCACCCAGGGTGTCTATGTCCTAGACAAGGTTTTCCAAAATTCAAAGTTTGGTTGTGTGAAATATTGTTTAAGGTTTTTGTGTGTCTGTGTGCAAACAGGTTTGACTATGAACATTTTTCCAAAATTTTCTGAATTTAAGACTATGTAACATAGAATGTGAATGTGCAAAATGTTGAAATTTTTTAAACAATAAATGACAATTTTGAATGCAATTTCCAACAACAAATAATTGATTCTAATATGTAAAATTCTGAAAATTGTTGGGATATGGTGTTGTACACCATTGCATAAAATGTTTTATTATAATGCTTTAATTAAATAATTATTTAGTTGTGATACACCTTGGTGGTGTTGTTAATCACACTAAGTAATTATTTGGGGACTCACTTATGTTGTATTGTAACATTGTATTATTATTATTTGTGTGGGAGACATGACAATAATTTAATATTGGGGAAATATTAAATAATGTGATGTCTTAGTACCCAATATTAAATAAGGGGTTAGTGGTTTTTTATTCACATGGTTTTGTGGTACATGGTTTCACCTTACCACTAGTTGTATTATGTGTGAGCTTGTGTCTATAAAAGCAAACACATGTGTAGTGGTTTAGGTTGGCTAAGTGGTTTGGCTGTTATTATTGAGTCTTCTTGAGAGTGCATTTGTGAAGCATGACATGGGATTTGTGGATTCATGCTTGGACACATGGGAATGCATTGGAGGACTTGATGCTTTAGAAGTGTTCATTGTAACTCTTGTATTTGCTTCATGGCTGATTAATATGATGGAGTATGGATGCTTTTGGAGGCTGGGTTTTTCCCTCTTTTTCCTAAGGTATATCTTATGCCATTTTTGATGGGTATGTTGTCTACTCTTACATGTGGATCCTGATCACTTATTTGTATTATTATCTCTTTTGGTTTATGTAAAAATTGTCATACCATGGTTGCAAGTTTCCTTACAAGTGGTATCATATCTTTTATAGTTGGAGATTTTTTATTATAACTTTTGGTTGAGAAAATGTTGGTTAAGTTTGAATCTATGCAATGCATGAGAGAACGGAAGACATGGCAAGATATGAGGGCTTTGCAGGGTGTTTATTGTAGATCTAAGGGTTTTGAGTTTTCTGTTATAATGGGTTGTTTGCAGATTTAGTGTGTGAAAAAAATTTGGACAAAAAATGTTTCTTGGATGTGCATTACTATTTGTACCCCAAATAATTTTTTGGCATTACTGTAAATTGAGCTAAATCTTGTTAAAATGCCATGTAAAAGTCTTTTAGGTCAAACCAATCATAGAATCTTGGTGGGTTTCTGTCAAGGAACACGTGCAAAATTCTGAAAATTTGAAAATTAGGGTTTTACGCCCCTATTTTCAGGGAAACCCCCGAAAATAGGACCTTCCCAGAAATGATTGAAAATGATTTTGATAGGGTTAAAAGGCTTCACGAACACATTGGTCAAGTCAGAATCATCAAAAGATAAGTTTTACTCTGGTGGGTCTATTTCTATTTTTCAGGAACAAAGTTAGGAGCTCCGCAGCCATTAATGGCAGATTGGCCAGTACCAGGTGCTGAAAGCTAACCTTCGAAAGCTTCAACGACGCAATCATGGTGGAAAAGGTCTAAAATGATGCAGTTTGATGAAGGGGATTTTCAAAAAATGAAAAATGCTGAAAATTGACTAAGTCTGGGATTTTCAAAAAATGAAAAATGCTGAAAATTGACTAAGTCTGGAGAATGCGCCTTCTTGTAAGAGGAGGCTATCTTGGGTCAAATGCCTTAGTCATTTCCCAAACATCCATACGATGACGTAAGACATGAAGAAATGGCGATCTTGACGAAGGTCCATACATGATGAGCGTAAGACGAAGAAATGGTGATCTTGACGGAGGTTTTACGGTGAAAAAGGTCAAGAATTTGATAACTACGGAAGCGTTACGAAGGAGAAACAAGTTCACATGCTGAAAAGAGCCCTTTTCAAGCAGGGGTGCCCATGATCTTTTAAGGTCAAATAAAGTCATTCAGATCATCCAAGGCATTCATTCTTGATGTTTGCTTGCTAGCGCGACAATGAAACAAACAAATTAATCATCGAGAGCAGATCCTGGCGATTGTTGACAAAGCAAAAAGCGTTGAGGAAATATCAGGAAACCACAGTTAACGGCGAAGTTCTAAGGAAAAAGAGCCTTTCCAAAAGAAAGGCGCCCTTCTTTTCTAACCTCCAGATGCTGATAAATGACAAAAGGCTTCCCAGGATAACCTTCTCAGCTCAAGTAGATCTTGGAA